>ML826508.1:147844-192997 GCA_009831015.1 Picea engelmannii
TGTGAGCTTAAACAATTTTATACCTTTTAAAACATTATTACTCTTTCTTCATGTGTCATCAACAACATACAACATATGGACAGTAAAAGTAAAGATCATCAGTCACACTTAAAATACACACAGTGACAGATTTTCACGAGCAAACCCATGAAGGGAGAAAACCTATTTTTCTTCAAAATGATAGGCAGTCTTTTTCTATTCTGTACATCATTTACAATTGAGCACCAACTCAATGTGAGGCTGCTACCTCTGTTTTACAAGCTGCAACTTGTTTTAGAGCTCCAACTCTCTGGTTTCTCTAGCACCCACTAGAAGGAAGCACCAACTCCCTGAGTACTCCAGCACCAACTGGATGGAAGCACCAACTTCCCGCTACACAGGCTCCAACCTGCATAACATAGAACACCTGTTCTCCCTAGCACCACCCTGTCACCCTGGTTTCTCTGGCTACAACCAGATGGAAGCTATAACTTCCTATGTTCAAGCACCCACTTGAACTTCTGAGGACTACAGTCCTCCCGAGCACCTCCCAACCACCCTTAAAATATCAAATAATGAATACACATACAATTACACAGATAAATCAATTCTTACCAATCTTTCTTTGTATTTGATCTTCAACAAATTGTTCTACAATTCTTTTATTCTTCTGGTTGTTTAGCAGGTCATCTCTACATCACCTTTTCTGTTCTGTTCTATCTGTCCTTCTATTCTTCTTTTGCTCTCCATTTCGTCTTGCTCTGTGCATTTGCTTCATATCCTGCTACACCTCTGCTCATTTTCATTTTCTTACTATTTCATACTTTTTCCATACAGAACGACCAACCAAACTCAGTCTCATTCATATTCTTTTATACAAGTTACCTTGACGATTCCACTTCCCCTTCCAATCGATAATACAAGGACATCTGTCTTGGCAACTGAAACGCTAACCGATTTGTCATTATCAGTCCGTTTCTCTTAACGGATTCATAACTGAAGCGTTAACATGTGAGGAAGAACAACAACCCTCCGATCAATACTTGATCCAACAATTCAGATCAAATCGGGATTTCACACATCGCAATTTCGGCATTTGCGATGTCAAAAATCACAAGTCCTCCGGACTCGCGATTCTCCAATTCCCGATGGCTCCTTTCGTACGCTAGCCCTCCTGAGCTTAGTTTCCGGCCAACGTGACCTTCACTCCGTGACCACAACCTTATGTCTCTCTATCGAGATTTCGGCGTTCTTCATGTTCACTGTTCTTTTCACTTATAAATCCATATCCCGATTCACGAAACTCCGACATGGTCTAAAATAAACGGTCTAGATCATAGCCTGATCTGACGGCTCAGATTGTATCACGATTTTGCATCTCACGAAATCGGCACTCCTGAGGTCAAGTGACTTTGTCACTTCAAAGTTCCGATCCCCGATGCTGATGCGCCCCTTTCCACGTGCTAGCCCTGTTGGCCATAGGCCTCGGCCCATATGACCATCAACACATGCCCTCGGTCAAGCCTCTCATCGAGCTTTCGTCATTTTAGATGTCATCATGCACATGCCTATAAAATTCCTGATCCCTGATTCTCCGATGACGGAGATCAACGGTCCAGATCTCATTCTTATCCAACGGCTGTGATTACATCGCAAAATCGCATATCGCGATTTCGGAGTTTTTGTTGCAGTGTGTTCTTGACATATCAAAGTCCCGATCGTCGATGCCTCTGCTGATGTCACACGTGGTTTGACACGTGTTAGATCCTGCCACGTGTCACTCTGATTCGTGACTTGCATGTGCCTGAAGTGTTAAATCTGCCTGACACCTGTCATTCCCTGGTTGTGACACGTGTCCCTGGGTGACGTGGTCTACTGTCGTGAGTTGGATCAATGGTCTAGATCTCATGTTGATCTAACGGTGCAGATTCAGTCGGGATTTCGCATATCGCGAAATCGGGATTTTCATTGAATTATTTTTTTTGCATATTGAAACCCCGATCCCTGAAACTCCGATGAAGCCTCCTGTCTACAAGTGGATGGTCCCGATATCTGCTTGATTTAACGGATGCGATCAAATCGCGAAATCGCATATCGCGATTTCGAGGTTTTCGATGTCAAGTGAATTGGACATTTCAAAGTCCCGATCCCCGAATCTCCGATGATTTATCTCCCTCGCAAATTCTGCAGATCTGACGGTTGTCGGCCTTTCAGGAAATTTGAATGGAATCCAACAGTCACTGGATCTGTTTCTTTCTTCTTCTTTGTAAGCTCTTGCTGCGCGCGTTTTCTTCAATGTTGTTCCTCCTGAGCTTTTACGTCTGAATCGCCAAGGGGTTTTATCCTTCTTATCCTGTCGTCTCCACTGTCGCCATTAATGACAACAACCATCAACACGCACTCGTTGCTTGTTCAATATTTTCCAACATTATTTGGCCCATGTAGGCTCAATGTTTAACTTGTGGCCCTTATACCACTTTGTAAGGTAACTAGGACCCCACCTGGGTGATGTCACTAAAACCTAACTTTTGAAAATTACCTAATTTTTTAATTTTCTTTAAATCCATCCCATAAAAACTCTAATACCATTTATTACATAATATTCCCTCCATATGAACACACATGCATTCCTAACAACATATAATTAAAAAAGAATATTTATAAAAATCATACCATAATAGAATTAACATAATTAACCACACAACAACATCATAAATGAAAAACATAACTCTTATCTTTTAATGAAAATCACCAACTAGATGGAAACCTCAAACGTTCCTCCCAACCATAGACTATGTTATCCATTCACTCTCAACAACAGGTCACCCCTGAGCTGAGGCTATGACTCCACTAGGGAAACTTATGCCTAACCCAATATAAGTTTTGTTAGCCTCTTTATCATATACAATCATTAAGTCTAAGTATATCACCTTTATTTATTTTACATACTAGGATATAGTTGTTATCCTAAGTATGTTTCTAGATTCCTATATTGTCTCCTCCTACCTTATCTCCTGATGAGGTGTTGATGTGAGAACAATTGATGTGGTTTCATTATTGTATTATATATTTGTATCATTAAGATGAATACAATGTTGAGAATTATGGCTTGAGGCCTTTTCCACCAATTCTCTTGTCCTAATATTCTTATGCTCAATTTATTCAATTGGTATCTAAGCATGATTGATCCTCAATGCTAGTTGCTCATTGGCACTATGAAAATGTGAAATTCTTATTCTCTTTCTCTTTCCCATCCCAGATCGATGGTGTCAAAAACATTTGTCGGTTTCTTTTTAAATTGCACTACTGCAAAATCTAGAGAGGAAGTGAGACGATCTCTGTGAAAGAAAGGGGGCTATCCATGAGAAAATTTTCACTCCAGATGAGGAATTTGATCTGTGTGTCTGCATGAGGAGACCTGTACAAGCCCAAATCCGAGTAGAGTGATGAGGAAAAAATCAAAATCCACTATAGTTGTTCAGGAAGTCCATGTGTCCAATTGGTCCACACGCAATCTATTCATAATGAAGCATTACCTGTAGCGATTTGGAATGAAAATATAGAGCACAACTCCATGCATAGATGGAAGGAGGAAAGTAAATGATACAAACAAGCATATCTGGTATGCATGTTCCTGTGATTGTAAAATTATTTCAGATCTCTGCTACAAATCGATTTATTTTCCTCGATCCTATTTAATAAGTCCATGGATCTGATTTAAGGGCCATGGGAGCACCCAAACATTGTCTAAAATCAATGCCGAGAATTTGTAGTTTGTGCTTATCAAGACAACAATAACACTCTGGCAAATGTTGCAAATTGAATTTGGGTTGTTTTTATTTTTTTAAGTTTGAATATGGTTTCTATAATGCTAGACATTTAGAATCAAAAAATAGTTTTGTGGTCAGGCATGTAGCTATCCAAAATCCACAAGAAATGCCTAGTGTCGACTGTCAACTTTGTAGAAGCCACGATTTCATCATCACAATGAAAATGTCTTTAATAATTCTGCACGACCTTGCACTAGCTTGGACCAGTATCAGATTCAGATAGCTTCCACTTTACATTCATCAATAGATGTTCACTAGAGGGAAAATTGCTTTGTATGAAATTTCAAGGTCCAACATAACACAATTTTAGTAAATCCTAATGGCACAAAATCTAGTAGCAATTCCATCTCATAACCTCCCATTCCCCACAACTTTTCCCATAATAGGAAGTGTGCCCATTTACTGCCCAACATTTCTTCAATGATACCACTCCCCTTCTCGAGATTTAACAATATGTTGTATAGAAATTATTTGAGCTCTATGGGACTTGGAATATAAGACTGATCTCAATATTTATGGCACCCACTAGGCTAGCACATAGTATATTATTCCCAACAATTCTCTCACCCAAAGAGGATGCTCCACATGCCAGAAAACCTACTTCTTCAAACCCAAACCACCAAGGAACTACAGGGTTGCAGTGCAACCAAGGTTTCCATGGATTATTCCCCTCAAAGTCTATAGGAAAAGGTTAGAATGATAGGTTGAGTGAGATAATTATATTAAATCTCCCATTTAAATATGCATGTTCCCATGTTGACACATGGCACAAAAGGAACTAACTAATCCTCCACTTAGGAACTTAGGATAAAATTATATCATAATACTTATGACTTTAGGAATATATTATTATATTCCCTTGTCTTAATCCCCCTTGAATTATCCATTTTCCTAAGCCTTTAGCCCCATTCCCCTCTCTTGGAGTCCTAGGCCCCCATACTCTTTTGTCTAAATTGGTCTACGATAGTGATGTCTTTTATTAATATATCTGAGTCATACAATTTAAAAATATAGGCTCAATGACCTTATATCACATAGTCACTCTAATCCAAAACATATATATACATAGGTACTCTGGCCAAAAACATCCTGGCTCACCAACCTATAAAAAATATGTATATTTACAACTTGGGGTTCAACTTGGGGGTATTACAAGCAATGCATATCATCCTCAAACTCATGGTAAAATATAATTGGTTAGCAAGCTCCTAGAAACCTATTTTAGATGTTTCGCTTCTAAAAAGTCAGACCAATGGGAACAATGGCTTCCCCTTGCTCAATGGTGGTACAATACAACTTATCATCGAGCTACAAAAATGACACCATGTGAAGTTTTTTATGGCCAAAACCCCCTATCATTGACATACTATATACCAAGAATATCCAAGGTTCATGTAGTACATAAAACACTTCACACTAGTGAAGCCATTATCTGAATCCCAAGGGACATCTTGTTTTTGGTGCAAGATTCAATGAAACAATGGGATAACGAAAACATATATGAATTTTATTTTAATTAATTTTATCAAGTGTTTCCACACTTTTACTCTTCAAGGTGAGCCATAATTTTTGTAAACTACTAGAGTTCTTTACTCTTCAAAAGTTTCCCATATCTTGTGCCCATATTCCATAATTGTGGTTGTTCAAAACCAAAATATATTTTTTGGAACATATGATGAGGATTTATAGATCTAATCCTAAATGTATTTTGTAAGTCAAAACCATGAATCAATCCACAAAAAAAATCGATCTCATTAGTAATATGTACAACTAATAATCTCCAAAAGACTCATACATAAAATGATATATCTTGAACCACTAGCTCTATTCCCATGTCAAAGAACTAGGGGATTAGATAGATCAGAGATATTGGTATTCCAAGTAAAAGGTGGCCTCTAGAGATATTTTTACAACACTAAAAAACAAGCGATCATATCTCAACATACATAGAAGTATAAGAAACAAAAATATTTCCATCCACAACACATATGGCATTCTTTTTTTTCATATATTTACCCACAAGGCCATATTATATAGCACCAACATGTAATCAACTTCATTGGAGTGAGGAATATGTTGTCCACTTAAATTGGTGAGGTTAGATAAAAAACTTATTGAATTCTACATTGTTCTAGACACGAGTCAATTGCTTTAGTCTAATTTTGTGACAAATTGAATATCTAGTCAACCGCTCAATCAAATTCTCAATTGACTCTCTTAGTTGATTATTGACTGAATATATATAGAATATAAAAAGGAGTGATGGAAATAATTATCTTGTTGTTACAAGATAACCTTTCTATAATGGATTTCATTTGTTTATGAATTTTTCATGAAGCATGCAATCTTTATTTTTTATATGAAAACTATAGATATCTATTTTTTATTCTTTTACTGTCCATCTTTAGATCATGTCGATGTAGAAAAATGGCCCTCATCTATAACATGGGCTTAACCTATGAAATTACCCAATTAGATCTTTCTTTTTTTGAAATGGTAAGCCCCTTCAATTATGATCCAATACTGATATGTAAGGTAAGATGTTTTGATATTCTCTTTAATATAAAAAATTTATTGTAATTAATGAATGTAAAATTTATAAATATAAATTAAAGTGGGGAAAATGTAGGGAATGAAAAAAAAGGTAAGTTCAATATACAAAATGCATCTAACTAGCTCCCATCTAAAGGAGAAAATAAAAAAAACTATAAATAATAATAGGGAGAATAGTCCCACTACTATTAAAAAAAAAAAATGAACCCAAATTGGATCCTCCCAACTCCCTTTGGAATATAAATGATATAATTACTAACAAGACTTTCCTATTACCAAATAAATTCATAACCATGTGATATATGAAACATGCAAGTAGGGATGTCGAAAGAAACATACATGGACATGTTAAAAGAGATGAGCATAATTTCATCATGGGAGGAATCATACCAACAATAATGTGCATCTAATGTATGTATTCATTGATTTTTTCTATTTATAGAGAGTTTAATTATTGAATGAAATGCTATTTTTAAATTATTTTGTTATTGTAGAAAATAAAAGAAAATGGAACCCATTGAACACATAAGACAATATGACAAGGTATAAAATGGTTGATCACAAAGTTTGTGAGTACTTAATGCATTTTCCTTACTTAATATTCCATACATGTTGTGATGTATATATTTTAATTGATTTAAAATCGTGCATGGATGTTTTCTAATAGGTGATAACATACAAAAAACAACCATTTGAACATTTTATTGACATGTACTACATATGGGTTGTGGGTGTATGTTTGAATATCAAGGATTAATTTAGAATTTTGTAAGTAGCTATTTTGTTTTAGTTCCCTTATTTTATAATTAATGGAACAAAAAGAAACCTTTAATTATATCTATGATTTGTCATGGTGTACAAAACTCATAGGAAGCAAAGTATGGAATGGAACCAATGGAATACATCTTGAGGGAGGAGATGATACATGGATTTAAAAGAATTCATGTTTTTTATTAAGAAATAATTTATATAATGCTACTCTTTTTTATTTACGCAATCATGTATATTATATTACAAATTAAGATATAACCAAATTACACTTTTTTTCTATGTTTGTAGATGGAACATTATGAGGCACAATGTCAAAGTCAAGCTAATCTACAAAACATTCACAATAACCCAAGTACAATACATTGCACAAGTAGAGGAATGAAAGCATCTCAAGAAAAAACAATGGTTGTAGTGATGAAAAATGACCATCTAAATTGAATGTTGCAAGTTGTATATTTCAAAATGTTTTCATATGAAAATAAGACATGTTGTTTGACATGGACATATTGTCCTAATTGGATGATGGCATGTCACCAATAACTATGGCATTTATTTATTGAAAATTAGAATATCATGGACCTTTATGTTGTCCCATTTTGTACAATAAAGGGTCTCTTATTTGTACATAATAAAATGAGCTTCTTATTCTATTGCATTGTCTAGTGTAGTAAAATGTCGTGTTGCTAAATGAATATATGGATTATTTACATTTTTATAGTCAATAGAGGTGTAATCAATTGGTATATTTGTTTAAATGATACAAATTAAGGAAATGATATATCCAAATGCAATAATTGAAATAAAAGAATAAATATTATTATAAAAACATTTTGATTTTTTGATGAATAATTGATAGAATGTGTGAGCATGTGGAGCCTTACTATTCAAGGTGTTGTGATGACAACAATGTTTTGTTCTGATGATAAAATGTGAAAATTAGCATGTTGATTATTTTGTATGAGATGATGAAGTCAGGGATGATTTTAAGGATGGAAAAGTATTTTAAAATGTAGAAACCTTGGCGAATCTTACTAATCCTTCATATGCCAACTATAAATGTTTGGTGATACTTTTGTAAAAATATTCAAATTTCTAAGGATTTTATATAGTTTTTGTAAAATTTTGGCGATTTTTAAGGTAAAATAATTTTATCCTATAGAATTTGGGCGATTCATTTTTAAAATAGCGAATATTGTTTTTGGAAAAACCATGGAAAATTAGCCCATGAGTGAAATTTATCCCCTAAAATCATCCATGGATGAAGTATTGATTATAACTAATGAATTGGTTGCATGTTGCGAGGTGATGATTGACAATAAATATACCAATGGGCCAAGAGGTTTGGTTGATTCAATGATACTGTTGGAGCCCATACGTTTGAAGGAGAATATCCACAAAGTCACACCTTATGAACTAGAGACAATCTCAATCAATAAACCCATGCCAGTGATTATTTTCCTTGAATAATTCTCAATGGCACATAGTTCCTCATATTGGACTTATGACATTGAAGTGATAAGAAGGGATAGAGTAGTACTTAGTAGTGGTGTTGTGTGGATGGAATTCAATTCTTGGGGATGAGTACTTGGTAGCATATAGGGAGGACGTTTATTCCATCCTGTCAATATTGATAGGTTATATGAGTTATTTTACTAGACTAGATTCCTAGTTCGAAAAATGAGGATTTGAGCCTTGGGGCTCAATTAGGATAATAATTTCAAGCCTAATATATTTTATTAGGAAGATGACTAGAATTTTCTTGACCCTTCCCCAAAGTTGTGATGTGGACTTTTGATGCCTACTGTTGTCACTTGAGTGACTCTTATACTAGTTATACCAAAGGGTGATGCGTAGGATATAAGAATAAGTTAAAAACCTATAAGTCACATAATTAAAGTTAAATTTAAAATAAAGTTCCTCGATGGGAGGGAGTATGTAACTCCATGCATTTTGACTTAATGTAATAATAAGTAGTAAATATTGGAAGAGGAAAATACATAATTGGTCTTAAAATAATGATGATGATGCTAATGATGATGATAGGAATAAATAATAATAACAATGATACTAAGGTAATTAAGGGAAAATATAAACAAAGACAAGGTTAAAATGTACGTGATTAATAGTTAATGGATTGATGAAAAGTGAAGCCTATGCAAGGAGATTTTTGCATGGATGGAGATGAAAAATAACTATTTAATGAATGTGGAGGAACTAGTGAGATATATTTTTCTTTGGGAATGTTGATATAGAAGGAATATAAGATAGCATAGGTAGTTTATTGACTGCTAGATGGGATCTCAAATGTAATGCCTAAGAGATTGGTGAAGAGGAGAGTCATCCCCCACATATGGTTGTAGTTATTGATTGCGGTTGGTTAGAGAAAAAGGATAGAGCTCGATAGTTCTATGGTCAATAGGGTTGTAAGTGAGTTGATCTTGGGAACTTTTAGGTATGTCTCTCAAAAAATTTTCCTCTTGTTGATTATGTAATAAGAAATGAAACGATAGCTACTACTACTGGTGGTCTAGGTGATTTGAAATGAAATCCACCCAAAATATCATACTCAACAATTATTACTCGTTGAGAAATGTCATATAATGTGTGAAGCATCAATATATGAACTTTATCTTTAATATTGGGATCCAATTCATATAAAAATTTACTTACCATTACATTTTCTATGTTCAAATGAGGGACACTCCTCAATAATTTCTTGAATCTAGCCTCATAATATGATATAATTTTTCTTTTCTACCTTAAACATAGTTACCAACTTGACAAGAACCCTATAGAGTGTTTTTTTTCAAGGCTGCAATTAGTGGCTATTTTACCCCCACCTCCAAAATTTGTGTTATCGGTAGCACACTTTGTTTTCGAAGAGGGGGGGGGTTTAAAATTACTAACTTTTGCAACCATGACCTTAACAATGACATAATGTTGTAAAAAAAAACATTAAAATCAACCCTTGAATTGAAAATGTACTAACAACAACACTAATTTTTATTTTTGAGGTTAAAACTACAGCCTATTTGAAACCTTTGGAATAGACAATTGATATCAATGCAAACAAAACCTTAAAATTGACCCCTGAATAGAAAAGTTGTGCTCCTGGTAGTAGCCCCCTTATTATTTAGGTATAAAATTGTTTTAAATTTAGGCTTTGAAAATTCATACCCTTGAAACCCAAATCTTAAAACTAGTTTTGGAATAAAAAAGAGGTATTATCAATGACACCTTCTTTTTTTTCAAACTTAAAATTGTAACATTTTAGAAAGTATGGTTTGCAAGCTCAACATTGTTGCAAACAAATTCTGAAAAAAAAAGAGCGGGGTGAGGTAACCCCAAATGATAGAAAAACATGATTTTATTTTTAAATAAATAAAATAAAATAAACAATTTGAATTTAAAAAGAGAAAAAAAAAATGGAAAACCAAGTTTAAAAAAAAATAAAAAATAAAGAAACATTAAAAAAAAATATACACCAAAAACTATTAAAAAAAACAATATTCTATATATTTTTAAGAAAGAGTGAAGATAAGCATGTTGGTATTGGTTTTACCTATTATCATTTTGACACACACTTTTACCATTTCAATTAAAAATATGGGAAGAGGAACTAACAACTTGGATAACAAATGGCTCTCTTCTACCTGCTAAAATTTGTCTTGGATATAGGCATAAATTATTTATAAGTCTTCCGTGATTATTTTATGGTTATTAAGTGGATGAGAGAGTAGGAAAAAATCGAGAATATTTAACTGTTTCGCTCATTGCTATAAACTTCTAAGATCTTAGATTCACACATATTTTCAAAGAAAAATATTAAGAAGATGATAAGCTCTCTAAGGAAGGTATGGAAGTAATGGAACAACCGTTTTTTCTTTCTAAAATCTATGATGGTCAATTTGCGGTTATGAGGCAAGCTACTTTAGAATTTGAAGAAGATAATTCTATTGAATCTCTTTGAAGACCTTTATATATACGATGATCTTGATATTATTCTCATTCCAGAGTTTTTCGTTTTTCTATTTTTTATTTATTTTTATTTAAATGTTTTGTTTTAGTTTATAAATAAAGTTATTTTCTTTCCTGGTTTGATGTTTTTCCCCTCTTCTTTTATTTATTTTTCACTATTTATTTAAAATAGCTTCATGTTTTTCGGCAATGGTTACTAAAATGTAACAATTTTAAGCCCCCCCAAAAGAGGGGCTTACTAATAGCACCTATATTTGATTATGTGGTCTGTGTCAAGATTTTGGTTCCAAGGGTACTAGTTGTTAAGGCCACATTTTAAAAAGAACTTACAATTTTATCACAATGTTTCGATTCAAGGGTCTATTTTAAGGTTTTAGTCACAACGATACTAATTTTCAAGTCCAAATATTTTAAATAAGTTGTAATTTTAACCTTTGAAATAAAAAATGATGATGATGTTATTGTTACTTTTTGATTTAGGGGTTTATTTTAAGGTTTTTGTTGATAAAGTTATGGTGTTGTTAAGGCCATGGTTGCAAAAGGTGGTATTGTTAACCCAAAAAATAGGCACTACTGAGATAGCACCACTTTTGGAAGCGGGGATTGATTTTGGTGTTTTTGACACAAAAATATAGGTCTTTAGAGCTAGAGTTCTTATTTTGAGGTCACAATTATCATCAAGTCAGTAGAGATGTTCTAAGTGCATTAATCTCATTCAATTTCCTTTCTAGGAATTCCTTTGAGAGGTAACATTCCTACAATTCTTCCTCAAATATTCCTTAGGTTACCTTCAAAATAACTAGCCAAGTTGTGGCACAAAGGTCTTCCACCATACTAAGGTGATTCGTTGATGTAGTGAGCATCCACCCCTTGCCATCAGAGTATGTTTGTAGTAGAAAATTTTCCTCTTGTGTGAATGATAGGAATCACATCTTCCATAAATCTTCTTCATCATTGCTACATATTCCTTCCTTTCACATGATCATGCCACAACCCCTAGGGTTGTACCTATGCTCCCACATATAGATGTTTTCTTCATAGTAACACCATAATAGATGTTATAGAGTCACTCATCTGTTGCATATTCACTTGCTGCAACTTGCCTTTTGCTACGACTTGCCTTCTATTGCAACTCACCTCTTGCTGCAACTCGCTTCCTATTGAGACTTTCCTTCTACTGCAAATCACCTCTTGCTGAAAATCACATGGCTATAATTCTCCTTCTACTTCAAATCATGCCTCCTACTATGTCTTGACTTCTGCTACAACTCATGCCTCGTGCTGCAACTTAACCATTATGTCGTTGAAACTCGTTTTATGTTACATAACACCTTTAATGGGACAAATCCTTTTGTTGAAACTCACCTATTGTTGTGGCAATATTTTGTTGTAACTCACATACTACTGAAACACACATTCAATTAAAGTTCCTTGCTACAAATACATTTGACTACATATCCTCGGCTTCAATGCACCCATGTTGCAACTCGCCTCTGTTGAAACATGGCTCCTTGCTGCAACACATATATGTGAATAATTCGTCTCCTTTTACAACATGCATGATGTAAGAGTATCATTGTCATCATTTGATGAGGCAAGGTGGAATATGACTCGGCATCTAGTGCAACACACTTAACTAGTTTGGATTTCAAGGAGGGCGTGCCACTTTAAATTTTGAAAGCATTGTAATTAAATATCCCATGAGATATTCAAGATAGAGCCATTGTATTTTCCTTTAATGTCTATAGGATTGTACACATTTTGAGAGTTGACTCATATCTAGAGTGTAATTATTCATTTATTGTAATAATCTTAGTGGTAGGATGCTTTTAATTATGATATGAAAGCACTAGAATAGTCTGGAGGGAAGTCTAGAGACACCCCCTAATGTATAAATCAATGTAATATATTCCCAAAATAGGTTGTTGTTGTTGTTGAAAGAATAAGCTGAAGTTGTTGAGAGCTGTTGAAATCCTTGCAAATATTTGCTGAAGGAATATAGAAGAAGAGAATTGCTTTCAAGTTTCTAAGCTTGCTTGTATTTGAGTAACTAGGTAAATGTTATGTTATTTATCTCTATGTTTATGTGTGGGTGCATATAAATGGTTGGTTGAATGAATCCTTAATGTTAGTTTAAGTTTCAATTAGTTTTCTTCTGAAATATCAGTGCAAGGACTGCACAATGCCAACAAAAGGAGTGTGAAGGCCGAACCATTACAATTTTAGAAGCTCAAGATATATTGCATAAGTTTATGAAGCGAGAGCGCAAGGAGTGTGCCTATACTCATAGGAGTATAAAATCTCAAATGGGAGACCAATGAAAAGAGTGTAGGGGCTCGACACTTTGTTAAGTGTGAAATAGCTCAGAGGAGAGATAGTGCAAGGAGTGCGCACATGACTTTTATAAGTCCCAATATTAGGACAGAAGAACAAAGTGTGCACTGGAGTTCGATTATTTTAAGAGAAAATATCAGGAGGGAAGCGCAAGTTGTGCCCCATAGTTCAATTCATTCAAGTGACAAAGATCAATGAGGGATAGCGAGATTAAGTCCCCAAAGAGGAGACATCCCTTTTTTTCAAGGAGAGAGAAAAATATTTGTTCGGGAGAAGACAAAATCCCTCACAGTCATTGGATCAAGGAAAGGAGAATGACTGTTAAACCCCCAAGTCCTTCAAACCTCACTACTCCGACACTTTTAATTCATTTGTTGTAAGTAAGGAAAAATCATCGAAGCCTGAAGTGTGGGAGTGAATATAGACCATAGATCACTGGGAGAAGTGTGAGCCATTGGATCTCCGAGTGGTTCAACGATTCGACACTCCGGGAGAAATTGGTAGTTATTGTGCATAGTGGAGAAATCCCAGAAGTCCCTAATTCTAGAGTAAATCCTGACTGTTGGTTGTTGGGTACACGTGTCTGTAGATTTCGAGTATTCAGAAATCCATCTATCGAGAGGATTGTTGGTGAAAGTTGTTTTGGTGTGAAAATTCCCGAAGCCCGAAGTAAATCAAGACCATTCATTGTCGGTTACATGTGGACCGTGGATCTTCATCCTTCACCAATTTGACATTCGATAATTCAGGAGTCTATTGGTGATTAGGAGAAAGAAGTCTCGAAGCCCAGAGTTCCAGAGTGGATCATAGCCGTTGGATGTAGGAGGAGTGTGGCCCGTCAAATCTATGGATTTCGACCCTTCACTAGTTCAGAGGTATTGCATGTTGGAATTATAGAAATTCCTGAATCCCGAAGTCATGGAGTTCCTTTTAGCCATATATCATGGCAATAAGAATGGGTCGTCGATCCTTGAACTCTTCAGGATTTCACCAGTTCAACGTTCGGGAGAATTGGATCATGTTGTGGGAAAATATTCCGAAGTATGAAGTTATGGAGGATCGAAGTTGTTGCTTTCTGATGCAGGAGCATCCACAACTCATCAAGCGAGCCAGCACGTGGAGAAAGACAGCTGGACAAGCCAAAAAATTTCTTTTTGAAATCTACCTTGATGTTTGTTGCGCAAGCATTAATGGGTTAATGTAATGAAGCGCACTTGTATTGTATTATAGATAAGGAGGCATTTAATAGTTTTAATGCTGTTAGATAGGAATTTATTGTAGATTTGATAGTTGTAGAATTCGAGAGGGAAAACGGAATATAGGCACTCTCCTTTGTATTATTGTAATTCATTCAGAGTAGCAGATTATTATCCTGGAGAGCAAGAAGAGCAGAGCAGAGAACTGGTGAAGAACACCCATGTACAGATTGAATTAATAGAAGAGAGTCTTTGATTTAGCTTCATAGTTTGTGTTGTTTTCTGTGTTGAT
Organism: Picea engelmannii; assembly: GCA_009831015.1. Taxonomy (NCBI): domain Eukaryota; kingdom Viridiplantae; phylum Streptophyta; class Pinopsida; order Pinales; family Pinaceae; genus Picea; species Picea engelmannii. The sequence continues at coordinate 162,778 of ML826508.1, forward strand.
ATTGTGCTCATGGTTGTTTTCTTTCTATCATGCATTTATATGCTGTGTATATGATTTCATAGTTGAATTGGAATCTGTGAGAGAGGAGAGAATGAGTTTCAATTGTTTCTCTGTCTGAGCCAGGAGTTTCCTACATAGAGTGCAGTTGAATTCATCCGCATAGAGTGCATTGATGAGGCTAGACAATTAAACTCTTATTCTCACCTGCCCAGAGTGAATTGGGTTAACCGAACCGTGCAGGAGAAGTGCAGGGTAGATTGGAAGTCTCAGAGATGAGTTTGAGAGAAGGAAGACAGGCAGGACTGCACAAGGTCTGGATGATCTCAACACTTTGAGGGCTGTTGGAGGTTGAGCACGTAAAGAACGCGTGAAAGGTCTCTGAAGGAGTAAGAGAAATCAAGCTCAGAAGGGGTAGTTCTTTCTCGCCACAGTGAGGACAAGTCCAGGAGAATTTCCTCAAGAGGAAAAGAATCGACGACTTGAAATTGTCATGGAGAATCACAAAGACCCGCAGACCGTCAGATCGTGAGGAAAGTTGTAGGGAAGTTAACTCAAGCGCCATAGCCTATCGGCATTCGGCGATTGACGAGGTAAGGCACAAACCCATTGAAATCGCGAGTCGTGATTTCTCAAATTTATCGGGGCCATCGATTGTGACAAGGACAAGTGGCATGCGATCCCGGAAGGTCGGGGTTCGGCATTCAGAGTTTTCAACAGCAGGGAAACTTGTATTGTGGATTCACGATCCGTGAAATCCTGAAGGCGACGTGGCAGTGTGGGACCTCGAGATATAGTGGAATCCAGGTAGCGTTGTATCGGAAGATTGACACTTCAGAGCTCAGGGTTTGGAAATTCTGAGTGTTGACATCGCGGATAGCGATTTCCCGATAGGGAAATCCACGACGGGAGTGGAGAGCATTGACCCATTGGGGGATCGAGGTTTGGAATTGCACGAGAACATGTACACAGGGTTCACGATATCGCGAAGCCTGATTTCCCAAAGTGACTGCCGGGAGATCAAAAGAGAGTCTTGTGCGTAACAAGAAGTCCCGATACAGGATTTGAAGGGTATTACAACTCTTCAGAGCAGGAAGAAGAAGGTCCTGGTAAGAGTAGCTTGCTGTCGAGGGCAGGTTGCGTCAGAGTGGTATCAAAGAGGGAGTGTCTTTGCTTTTTGTAGTAGAGACAGAGATTCACCATGCCGCCTAGAAGAGAAAGGCATTCACTAGATCCCGAAGATAGGGAAGTGCGCAGAAGGGGCAGACCGGTAGGAAGTGCTGAGATGGAATGCCAGATGCGAGATCTCCGGGCGAGACTTGAAGAGATGGAGACCACCCAAAGGCGCGGAGATGGCGCTGGGGATATTAGTGATTCCGAGGTGGAAGAAGAGGCTGGACATGATGCAGAAGAGGTCACAGCAGAGGATGCCTCGACAGAGAGGTTGATAAGAGTTATCGCCAGGATGAGCTCAAAAACAAAAATGGACATTCCCGTCTATGAGGGGAGTCTAAATGCAGAAGAGTTGATGGATTGGATCCGAGCACTCGACACCTACTTCGATTATGAAGACATCGAAGAGGACAAGAAGGTAAGGCATGTTGTAACTAAGTTGAAAGGACATGCAGCCTTATGGTGGGACGAGTTGCAGGCGGATAGGCGCTACAAAGGAAAACAAAAGATTAAGAGCTGGGATCGGATGATCGCTAAGATGAAGGCGAAGTTCATCCCCAGAGATTACCAGATCACTCTGTTCAGGCGTATGCAGAACCTGAGACAAAAGATGATGATGGTGAAGGAATACACCGAGGAATTCTATAGGCTCAACATCAGAGCAGTTCATCGGGAGAGCGATGATGAAAAGGTGGCGAGATACCTGAATGGTCTCAGGTATGACATTCAGGATGAGTTGAGCATGGTTACCATCTGAATAGTTGAGGATACATACCAGATGGCTCTAAAAGCTGAGGAGAAGCTGAGCCGCAAGAAAGGACAGTGAGGGCGAGGCAGGAGTCAGCCCAGAGGCAAGGCGGTTGCCCAAGAAAGAGTTCAGAAGCCCAAGGAGGAATGGCAGAGACCTCAGGGTAAGACTGAGAGAGGTGGAACCTCACAGCAGAAGCAACCACAAACTGAACCGAGGCAGCAATATGCTGAGCCGAGGAGGCAGCATACGGAGCAGGGTGGCGGTTATGCTGACGCCAACGCTATTCCTTGTACCCGAGGTAGAGGAAGAGGCCGTGGAGGAGTGATCACATGTTTTACATGTGATAAGGATGGACACAAAGCCATGGATTGTCCATATAGGAATATGGACAGAGGAGAAGCTCACATCACAGAGGCGCAGAGGCGTGATGATGAGGATGAAGACACCGGAAGTGGGAAGTCACTGATGGTGCATAAAATTTTGTTAACACCCAAGAAAGAGGTGGAAGATACAGCTCAGAGAACCAGACTGTTCAGAACGACTTGCAAAACCAAGGGCTGGAAATGCAAGGTCATAGTGGACAGCGGAAGCACCGATAATCTCGTTTCGACCGAGATGGTGGAGAAACTGGAGCTGGAGACAACCAATCACCCGAGTCCATACAAAGTGTCATGGCTACAGAAAGGACACCAGGTATGTGTTACGAAACAATGCTTGGTTAAATTTAAAATGGGTGAATATAAGGATGAGATCCTGTGTGATGTCATTCCCATGGATGTCTTTCATGTATTATTGGGTAGACCATGGCAGTATGATAGAAATGTTGTTCGTGATGGGAGGATGAACACATACACCTTGGAGAAGGATGGAAAAACACACACATTGCTTCCGATAAAAGATAAAGAAGTGAAGCCGAAAGTAACCAACACAATACTTCTCATGAGTGGGAAGGAGCTTCTCACAGAGATGGAGAAGAACGAAGATACACAATTCTTTGTTGTTAGGAAGCCGAGAATTGTTCTGACAAGCACAAGAGTGGACGACTTTCCAGAGGAGATTCAGGAACTGATGGGAGAGTTCGCTGATATCATCATGGATGAACTACCTCGTTCATTGCCACCAATGCGGAGTGTGAGTCACCATATTGACCTCATACCAGGAGCAAGTCTGCCAAATAAAGTAGCATATAGGTTGACACCTCAGGAGAATGAGGAGGTCAAAAGGTAGGTACAGGATCTGCTGGACAAAGGACTGGTCAGAGAAAGTCTTAGTCCATGTGTTGTTCCGACATTTCTAAGTCCGAAGAAGGATGGAGGCTGGAGGATGTGTACAGACTCTAGAGAGATTAATAAAATCACCATCAGGTACAGATTTCCACTGCCAAGAATGGATGACTTGATGGATTACCTAAGTGGGGCAAATTATTTTTCGAAAATTGATCTCAAGAGCGGATATCATCAATCCGGATGAGAGAGGGAGATGAATGGAAGACAACATTCAAAACAAACGAAGGCTTGTACGAATGGCTGGTCATGCCATTTGGTTTGAAAAACGTGCAAAGCACATTTATGAGGATGATGAATGAAGTCCTGCGGGAATTCATCGGTAAGTTTGTGGTCGTGTATCTGGACGACATATTAATTTTCAACAAGACGAAGGCTGAACACTTGAGGCATTTGGCCATTGTGATGAGAAGGCTACAGCAGGAGAAGCTGTTGATAAATATGAAGAAGTGTTCGTTCATGTAGACATAACTCATTTATTTGGGTTTTGTGATTTCGGCAAATGAATTAAAGATGGATCCTGAGAAGGTGGAGGTAATTAGGAATTGGCCATTGCCAAGGAATGTTTTTGAAGTAAGGAGTTTTCATGGACTGGCTAGCTTCTACCGAAAGTTCATTCGGAATTTCAGTGGAATTAGCGCAGCAATGATGGACACAGTGAAGAAGCGGCATAAAGTTTTTCATTGGACAGTCGAGGCTGAGAGGAGCTTCAATCTGTTGAAGCGGAAGATAACTGAGCAACCAATTCTGGTGCTGCCAGATTTTTCAGAAAACATTTCAGGTGAAGTGTGATGCCAGTGGGTATGCTGTTGGAGGGGTTCTAAGTCAAGAGGACAGACCTGTTGCATATTACAGCGAGAAGATGGATGACGCAAAGTTGAAATAATCCACGTACGACAAAGAGTTCTATGCCATCATACAGGCGTTGAAGAAATGGAGGCATTACTTGATACCCAAGGAATTCGTTTTGTACAACGATAAACATGCATTGCAGTTTGTGAGTCAATAGGATAAGTTGAACCAGAAGCATGCAAAATGGGTAGAGTACATGCAGAATTTCACGTTTGTGATCAAGCACATTTCTGGAACTGCTAACAAAGTGGCTGGCGCTTTGAGCAGAAAATGCTTGCTGCTGCAGGAGTTCAGAGTCAAGATGCTGGGTTTTGAGAATCTGAAAGATATGTATGCAGGTGATGCAGATTTTGCAGAAGCATACGAAGCCGCTGAGAATCCAGTTCTCAGGGATCGGACTCCGTGGATAGATTTAATAATCCAGGAAGGATTGTTGTTTCGGGGCAATCAACTGTGCATTCCAGATTGCTCCATGAGGGAGAATTTGGTGAAGGAAAAGCATAGTGGAGGCTTAGCAGGTCATTTTGGACATGATAAAACATTCGCCAAGCTGAGCGAATCGTATTTTTGGCCGGGGATGCACACCGATGTCAAACGATTTGTTGACAGATGCAGAATATGCCAACATGCGAAGGGCCGAAAGCAGAACACGGGATTCTATCAACCATTGCCCATACCTGAGAGGCCATGGGAGGCAATCAACATTGATTTTGTGCTAGGACTGCTGAGGACGCAAAGAGGGGTTGATTCCATCTTTGTGGTGGTAGACAGGTTTTCGAAGATGGCACATTTTATTCCATGTCAGAAGACCAGCGATGTGACACACATCGCGAACTTGTTTTTCAAAGAAATCGTTAGATTTCATGGATTGCCGAGAAGCATAGTCTCGGATCGGGATACGAAGTTCATAGGTCATTTTTGGAGGACGCTATGGAAGAAGTTGGGGACTTATTTGGCATTCAGTTCTGCTTACCATCCGCAGACATATGGGCAGACTGAGGTCGTCAACAAGAGCTTAGGGGATTTATTGAGAAGCTTGGTGACAAAGCACCAAAGCAGTTGGGACCAGATATTGCCACAGGTAGAGTTCGCGTACAACGATTCGGTGAATCAGAGTACAGGAAGAAGTCCATTCCAAATTTTGTATGGAACACAGCCGAGGGGATTTTCTGAGCTCAGGGAGTTAGGACAGGCTGAAACTAGCAGCGTTCGTGCTAAAGAATTCGCTGAAGCGATGGAGGAACTTCACACACAGGTGAAGCAGCGACTGCAGAAATCAAATCAAGAGTATAAGTGCAGAGCCGACCAGAAGAAGAGGCAACTTCAGTTTGAAGTTGGGGACATGGTTCTGGCACACTTGAGGAAAGAAAGGTTCCTAAGGGGAACATATAATAAGCTCAAGATGAAGAAGATTGGGCCATGCAGAGTCCTGAAGAAGTTAAGGGAAAATGCATACGATCTTGAGCTGCCAGAAGGCATCGGGATATCTCTGATTTTCAATGTGTCGAATTTATACCCATACAGGGTTGATGAAGTAGGCACTGGGACTAGTGAACCAGTGGTCCAGTGGCAGAGACAATTACCAGTTGCGCAGAAGCCTCAGATGGAGTGCATACTGGATAAAAGGGTAGGCAGGAAGACCAGGATAAAGCAATATTTTGAATACCTGGTGAAATGGAAGAACCACCCAGTGGAGGACACCAGCTGGGAGACAGAAGCAGTGATACAAAAGCATGGACACACTGTACAGGAGCTCATGGACAGGAACCCATGAAATCTTTCGAGCCGAGGAGTATGATGCAGGAGCATCCACAACTCATCAAGCGAGCCAACGCGTGGAGAAAGACAGCTGGACAAGCCAGCAAATTTCTTTTTGAAATATACCTTGATATTTGTTGCGCAAGCATTAATGGGTTAATGTAATGAAGCGCACTTGTATTGTATTATAGATAAGGAGGCATTTAATAGTTTTAATGCTGTTAGATAGGAATTTATTGTAGATTTGATAGTTGTAGAATTCGAGAGGGCAAACGGAATATAGGCACCCTCCTTTGTATTATTGTAATTCATTCAGAGTAGCAGATTATTATCCTGGAGAGCAAGAAGAGAAGAGAAGAGAACTGGTGAAGAACACCCATGTACAGATTGAATTAATAGAAGAGAGTCTTTGATTCAGCTTCATGGTTTGTGTTGTTTTCTGTGTTGATATTGTGCTCATGGTTGTTTTCTTTCTATCATGCATTTATATGTTGTGTATATGATTTCATAGTTGAATTGGAATCTGTGAGAGAGGAGAGAATGAGTTTCAATTGTTTCTTTGTCTGAGCCAGGAGTTTCCTGCATAGAGTGCAGTTGAATTCATCTGCATAGAGTGCGTTGATGAGGCTAGACAGTTAAACTCTTATTCTCACCTACCCAGAGTGAATTGGGTTAACCGAACCGTGCAGGAGAAGTGCAGGGTAGATTGGAAGTCTCAGAGATGAGTCTGAGAGAAGGAAGACAGGACTGTTGTTGGCAGGACTGCACAGGGTCTGGACGATCTCAACACTTTGAGGGTTGTTGGAGGTCAAGAATGTAAAGTGCGTGTGAAAGGTCTCTGAAGGAGTCAGAGAAATCAAGCTCAGAAGGGGTAGTTCTTTCTCGCTACAGTGAGGACAAGTCGAGGAGAATTTCCTCAAGAGGAAAAGAATCGACGAATTGAAATCGTCATGGAGAATCACAAAGACCCGTAGACCGTCAGATTGCGGGGAAAGTTGTGGGTAAGTTAAATCAAGCGCCATAGCCTATCGACATTCGGATATTGATGAGGTAAGGCGCAGACTCGTTGAAATTGCGAGTCGTGATTTCCCGAATTTATCGGGGCCGTCAATTGTGACAAGGACAGGTGGCACGCGATCCCAGAAGGTCGGGGTTCGGCGTTCAGAGTTTTCAACAGTAGGGAAAATTGTATTGTGGATTCACGATCCGCGAAATCCCGAAGGTGACGTGGCAGTGTGGGACCTCGAGATATAGTGGAATCCAGGTGGCGTTGTATCGGAAGATCGGCACTTCAGAGCTCGGGGTTTGGAAAGTTCGAGTGTTGACATCGCGTATAGCAATTTCCCGATAGGGAAATCCACGACGGGAGTGGAGAGCATTGACCTGTTGACCCATCGAGGGATCGGGGTTTGGAATTGCACGAGAACGTGTACACAGGGTTCGCGATATCGCGAAGCCCGATTTCCCGAAGTGACTGCCGGGAGATCAAAAGAGAGTCTTGTGGGTAACAAGAAGTCCCGATACGGGATTTGAAGGGTATTACAACTCTTCGGGGCAGGAAGAAGAAGGTCCTGGTAAGAGAGGCTTGTTGTTGAGGGCAGGTTGCGTCACTTTCCAAATTTAAGCCCCAGGTTTTAGGCCTGAGGTCACGTGAAGACTCTGTTTGAGTAAAAAGGCCCTCGCAAACATGAATTTTCACTCAGTGAAAAGATGAAAAAGCATGTGGTAAGAATCCTAAGGGTTCTATGAGGACCCGAGAGTTACTTCGGCTCCTGTATAAGTCGATCCTAGACCAGGAGGTCGCGCGAGACCTAGGGGGGTTTGCATCAATGCCTCTAATGTAGAAATTCTCTTGCTCCAACACATAACACACACTTGGGAAAACAACTTTTATTCTCTTCTTTTGTACTCAGACAACATCCTCAACACTCATAGAACCAAAGTGCTAAATCTCCCCATGGAATACCATAATTTACAACATAACCTTCCATAGTCTCATGCCACCTGCATATCCATATTATACAACACCATTATCTACAGGATTTACTCATTCACATAAGACAGTAAATAATACATAATTATTTCAAAATAAAACACATAAAATCCTACACGAATTCATTCATACACACACACATAAGGGTAGATCTATAAAACCCAACTCTTTTATTCATTTGTACATAATACAGTACAATGACTCAATGGCCAGATCTGAGCTTACAATATTTTTTTGGTTTCTAAGCCAGAGGCCATGGAAACCTCAACCACTTCTCTCTCATTTCGTGTGATCTATCCTCCTCTCGTTTTTGTAATCTCTTTCTCAATATCTTTGATTATATGTTTTATTATTCCCAAAAACTTTTCACTTCAGTTTCCCAAGGCTTCTCATGCCCTTTCATCTTCCATATTCTGATTTTTCCTTTCTTCAATGACTCTTCATCTCCCACACATCCTTTCCAACATCATCCCAACAATGCACTCCTCTCGATCCATAACATTCGTAACTTCTTTTGTAAAAATTGTCCTCTATAGCATATCCATCCACAAACTTATCTATTCTATAGCATCGCTCCCAGCTTCCCCAGTGTTGCACCTCTATAGAATTCAATCGATTTTCACCCCTGTTGTTACTCCCAACAATCAGTCTCATTCACATCCTGCAACAACCAATTACTGTTGTAATAGCAATGTCATATCCTCATACCTTCCTTCGTCGTGTCATCCCTAGGATGAGTGGGATGATACTACATTAGACTCCTCATGTTTTAAGAAATAATGTCCACATGCTTATGTGGTAAATCGCTTGCATCTACAACTATCCAATGCAACTTCATCAATGTTTCACTCCCAACTCTACATTTCTTATCTGCAATACATTTCAATTTGCAATACATCTTCATCTAGTGCACATTCTTTCTTTCAGTTCATTGTTTCCTTTGCAGTGCATCAATATAAAACAACAAAATAATACTCTCAACATGAAGATCTAAATTTTTTCATCTTATTCCTGCTGCAACTCAACTTTCTGGAGAAACTCAACTTATGGTACTACTACCTTCTTTGTCTTTGTTTCTTCATTACCAAAATCACTAGTCAGGTGTTTTTTCAATCATGCATCGCTTGTACAATTCTCTCTAAGTCACCTCCAATCCAAGACATCCCACTTCCCTTTTTCATGCAGTGTATAAAGTGCCTTTGGTGGAGCCATCCACTCATGCTTGAAGCCACACAACATGGAGTCTCATGCTCCCATCTTACACCTACCTTTACTCAATCCAAATCACATGCATAACTCGATCTATGTCACGTCCAATCTAGGAAATCCCAGTGTCCTTTTTCATGTAGTGTACAAAGTTCCTTCATGCAACCATCCACTCATGCTCAAACGTACACAACACGGGGTCACAAGATCCCATGTTACACCTCCTTTTACTCAATCAACAACCATACACAGGCTACCTCAGTTGGCATATACACATTCTTTTAAAATTACTAGAGACATATATCAAGAGTCTTCTTCTCCATGAAACACCTTCACACTCAATCCTTAGCAATCTTCAATCTTCTGGAATTCTTCTACAACATGTCTTTTTCCTTAGGAGATTTGAAATATTTTCCTATCTCTATCAGCAACATCTTCAACAACTTCTTCATCTTTCAGACTATATATTATCCGTATTCAACTCGACAACTTCCTTCATGGTTCATCTTCACGACATTATCTTCTACTTGGACATTTTCTTATCACCTACAAAATCTATAATATTGCAATTTCCTTTTCATGCATAGATCTCATTCTACTACATCTTTTTTTCATCCAAGCACATCATCTTCCATATGCAGTCACAAATGTATTTATTCCTACAAACAAGCAAATAACATATTAAGGGAAAAAAAAAATCCATATTCTCTCCCTCCTTTCTTAATTACATTTGACACAACCACATGTATCTATATTCCACTGTTGTAATTTATTTTTTTCATCATTGTTATTCTTTATTTCTCTTAAATTTAGGTCTTCCTAAAATCCTCTAGTCACCATTGAACAACAACTCACTCACATATACAAACACGATCCTCAAAACATATGAGCCGAGTCTCCATTCCAAGAAAACTTTTGACTACATTCCCCTCGCAAACTCAATCGCTCATTTCCAGTGACCATGCCTTCATTCTAAGATAACAATCATGGATAACCACCACCAAAACTACCATCTATTTCTAGCATCCATTTATGTCAAAGACTTCTTCCTTTTCAACAACACCCTTTTAAATTTTTCCTCATGCAATTTTATGTTCTTGGTTATCTTTTCCCATCATTATTCCTTCAAAAATACAAGTTGAATCCACACTCTCATAGGTATTATTGACTTGTATTTTCTTGCATCCCAGAGCTGAAACATACTCTAATATATTCTCACATTGTTTCACCCTAAAGCTCAACCATGCTTGGATATCTTTTCACATTCTTTAATTCCATAATTGAATTATTCTTTGATACCTCCTCACATTATTTCACCCTAGAGTTGAACCAATATCTGATATATTCTCGCATTATTTCACCCCATAGTTAAACCTATCTATGATACCACTTAATGCAATGGGCATCCACCCCCTTCCATCAGAGTACGTTCACAGTGGACCATTTTCCTCTTTTGTGCATGATAGGAATCAAATATGCCATAAAGCTTCTTCATGATCATGCCACAACCCCTAGGGTTGTACCTCTTCCCCCACATACCCACATTTTATTCACAGTAACACCACAACATATGTTATAGAGTCACATGTCTATTGCATATTCACTTGCTGCAACTCACCTTCTACTGTGACTTACCTTTTGTTGGAACTCACCTCTTGCTGCAACTCACCTCCCATTGTGACTTTCCTTCTGCTGCAACTCACCTCTTATTGCAACTTGCATGGATGTAATTCACCTTCTACTGCAAATCATGCCTCCTGCTGCAACTCGCCTCCTACTGTGACTTTCCTTCTATTTCAGCTCAACCATCCTGTTGCTATAACTCATTTCATGTTACATAACACCTTTGTTCGAACAAATATTCTTTCTACAACTCACCTCTTTCCGTGGAAATCTCTTGTTGTAACTCACATACTACTGCAAAACACATTATATTACACCCCCTTATTGAAGATAAATTTGACTACATATCCCCAGCTTCAACATACCCATGCTACAACTTGCCTTTGTTGCAACACATGTCCTTGGTGTGACACATCTCTGTCAATAATCCACCTCCTTTTATAACATCCTCTGATGTGGAAATTCTATTGCTAAAACATGTAACCAACACTCGAGACAATAACTTCTATTCACTTCTTCTGTATTCAGACAAAACCCTCAACACTCATAGAACCAAAGTGTTCAACCTCCCAATGGAACACCAAAATTTCCAACACGACCTTCAATAGACTTGTGCCACCTGCATAGCCATATCATACATCACCATTCTTTATAGGATTTACTCATTCATGTAAGACATTAACTCATACTTAATTTTCAAGAACACACGACATAACATCCTATAGGAATTCATTCATACACACACAACAAGGGTAAATATATAAAACCCAACTCTTTTATCCATTCATACATAGTACAATACAATGGCGCAATGGCTATATTGCAACTTACAATATTCATTGGATATCCAGGCCATATCCCATGACAACCTCAACCACTTCTCCCTCCTATCGCGTGATCTCTCCTCTTGGTTTTGCAAGCTATTTCTCAATATATTTGATACTATGTTTTATTCTTCCCAGAAACTATTCTCTTCAATTTCCCAAGGCTTCTCACATCCTTTCATCTTGTCGCTTCCAATTTTTCATTTCTTCAATGAATATTCATCTCTTTCACATCCTTTCCAAATCCAATCCAACAATGCTCTCCTTCTAATATGTAACATCTGCAACTGTTTCTATAACAATTTTCCTCTATAATGTAGTTGTCCTTTGTTATAGCAAGATTTGCCTCACCCCATACAATGTTGCACATAAGGACTTTTTCCATTTCCCTATGCAGACTTAAAATCCCTTTTTTGCAAATCCCAGAGATAAAAATATAATTTTTTCCACATATATGCACCTTTCCTATTATACAACATGTGTATACACAAGTTGCACCACTACAACCTGCGTACATCGAGAAATGTGCCCAAAATTGAAAAATTGTGTCGTGTTTCCATGTCACGTCATGAGATCAATGATCCTTGGCCTTCCATATACTGGAAACATTTCGAATCGGCCCTTCAATTCCACTTGAAGGCTATAAATGGGAAAAATCGAAGCTATGGAAAATAGGAGAAAGGATTCAACTTTGAGAGAAAAGTTACTATGGAGGAATTATTCACTTCACATTGAGTCTGCATCCCTTTATCGTGTAAGTCTGAACACAATGTTCAACCCCCAAGCTCTTCCCTTGCTGATTGAGAACTCCATTGTCTCTCTTAAAGGAGATTTCCTTTGGTGTAGGATTGAAGTTGTTGAGGCCCAGCTGGAAGGAACTTAGTTTCTCGATTCCGAACCGTGCTGACATGGAAGTATGTAATTTATTCACTTCTGTTGATTATATCTTAATAGAAATACTATTTTCTCATCCAATTAATATCTTGCAAATATTTGAATTATTATTCCATGGGAGTATTTGTTATGAATGTTTATGGATTATGCTATTGAATGGGCTAACATCATATATAATCACCATATGCTTGCACTGCTTGGTTGTTGAGGACTAGTTGCAGGTATATTGCTTTGGGTCAAGTTCTCAATGGTGGACTTCATCGAATGTCTGGATGTTATATATGCTCAGTCTGGGATGTCACGTCACGAGATCAATTATCCTTGGCCTTCCATATACTGGAAATGTTTCGAATCAACCCTTCAATTCCACTTGAAGGCTATAAATGGGAAAAATCGGTGCTATGGAAAATAGGAGAAAGGATTCAACTTTGAGAGAAAAGTTACTCTGGAGGAATTATTCACTTCACATTGAGTCTGCATCACTTTATCGTGTAATTCTGAACACAATGTTCAACCCCCAAGCTCTTCCCTTGCTAATTGAGAACTCCATTGTCTCTGTTAAAGGAGATATCCTTTGGTGGAGGATTGAAGTTGTTGAGGCCCAGCTGGAAGGAACATAGTTTCTCGGTTCCGAACCGTGCCAACATGGAAGTATGTAACTTATTCACTTCTATTGATTATATCTTAATAGAAATAATCTTTTCTCGTCCAATTAATATCTTGCAAATATTTGAATTATTATTACATGGGAGTATTTGTTATGAATGTTGATGGATTATGCTATTGAATGTGCTAACAACACATATTATCACCATATGCTTGCATTTCTTGGTTGTTGAGGACTAGTTGTAGGTATATTGCTTTGGGTCAATGGTGCAGTTCCGCTACCTTTCCAGGGTTCTGTGACCTCCCGGTCTCTGGATCGCTCTTTTCCCTGAGCCTAAATGGCTCTTCATGCTCCTGCTGGAACCCTTTGAATGAATCCACAAGTCCCTTTGTCCTCTGGCACAGGTCTTGATAAAATCTACGTGCGGACCCCCTTTTTAGCGCTCTTCTCTATTCTGAACCAACACACACCTTTTGCATTTTAGGGTTTTGAGACTCCTTCTTGCGAGCTCTCCTAGGATCCTTGTAATTCAAATCACCAAACCCCAAAATAGAGCCTAGCTCCCACTAGCTCCTACCTTCAATCCTGACCAACAAATATGATCAGGACTTTTCCAAAAAGGAAATTTCAGATTTTGCGACTTCGTGAATCCTGATGTAAGTTCCCTCGACTCTTCAACCTCCGAAACCTGAAATGTCTACGAAGGTTGAATTCTCCAATGTGACAAGTACACGCCATAGGTTTCCCACTAGTTCTGGCTTTCGAGACTTCGAGCGAACAACCAACAACCTTTCCTCTTCCCTTATGATTCCCCTAACTCCAAAATTTCTCCTTTGGTGAGGTTGACAACTATGAGCCTCCGTCAATCCAATGGTCCTCGCTATACCGGGATTTCGGTAACTGGGAGTTTGAAATGCAGCGACTCCAAAATCACTTGTCGCACCAATCCCTGAACTTCGAAATAGACCTAACAGTTCCTATCTTTTCGGTATTTTGTGAACCAGGAGTTTGGAACTCTTGATTCCAAAATCACAGCCTCCTCTACTTGCTGAAATGTCAAAATGCCAAAATTCCTCTCCAAAAGGGGAACCAACGGTCCACGATATTTCACAATTCTCCACGAAGTGTCTCCACCATACATTTCTTCTCTTCTCTGCAGCTTCCAGAGATTAAAATTCGTGTGTCTTCACTCAATCCAACAGTTGTCGGATATCGGCACTATATCTGATGGCCAAAATCTAATATTTTGCGCTCTCTCCTCATGTTGTCTGGACGTGAAACTCAACATTCCAGATATCCTCTCTCTAGCTGATTTAATGACAGTTGTGCTCCCTCCTGAGCTTGAGAAATTCCTCCCTCCCCTTGGGAGATTTTCTGAAGTTTCAAAGGCCTCGACTTTTACTTCCTCTACAAGCTCAATTCCTTTGGATATCACCTACATTCTAGGAATGCTATCCCTCCTGATCTTTTTCGACTGTAAAATGTAAACGGGTTTCTCGACCTTCTTCTCATTGTGTTGTTACTCGGTGCGTTAAGGCACTATCCTTCCTAAGCTTTGTTTACCCAAGCCTCTAGGGGAGTCGCCCTTTTTTGTCCTCAAAGGGAAATTTGGTGTCCTCCTGATGACCTTCTTCTCAAGCCCTCCTTGTTGAGCTTTATTTCTCTGAACCTAAAAGGTTCCTTCGAAATCTGCAGCCTCTTGTAGGACCTTTGCAGGAAATGGTGCTATCTCTTTTGATCTTATCTATGGCTCTAACCTCAAAGTGTCTCTGTCCCTTTCTCTCCTTGAAGAGATGTAAGTGCCCTTTGGTAACTTCCTTCTCAACCATGCTTTCCTGAGCCTGCAAGGTGTTCAATAACCCTATGAGTGTCTCCTCTTGTGACACTTCTCTTCTCTCCGGACTCAAACAAGAGTTCTTTCTGTGTGCACTTGTACCAAATCAATGCCCACCTAATAGAGTTCTCCAGAAACCTCAGTGACTCTGTCTTCTCACCGAACTTGAAATAGAGTTCTCATCAATGCATCTTGTGCATTTTCTCAATGCCCTCCTGGCAGAGCCTTTACAAAATTCTCAATAATTTTGCTTCTCCTCTCTGTGCTCTCCTATGCAAATTTTTTCCTTCAAGGTGTTCAACAACCTTGAGGCTTCCTTATTGAGTCAATGATTTCCTCTGGTGCGCCCTCTTGGCACATCTTTGTCTAACATTCTGCAGAATTCAGAAGTGCACTCTGGCACTGGTTTTCAAAGACTGCATTACTCTGTCATGCACTCTTGCATGAAACTACAAAGAATCCAAACCTGAAATCAAAGAACTCTCAGATAAGAAAATCTATCTATCCGTGCATATGCACATCTAACATACATATACAACATATCATCAACACATAAATACATTCATCCATGAACTCACAAACATGTGAACAACAACATGCAGGAAAAAATTCTATGATTGTATTAATATGAAATGCCTCTTTACAATGTGAGCTCGGACTGCAACATAGTCCCGACTTCCTCTCGTCTCTAACCTATTCTCTGTTTTGTTTCTCTCCTTGAACTAAAAAATAGATTCAAAAGAAGATCTTTTTACAAAGAGGGGCTCATCGAGCTCTTCCCTCCATCCTCACCAACTCTCATTAATTTACATTCAATTACATTGAATGGAAGTCTAGTCCGAATCATATCTAGATCTCAGCCTTACAACCATTTAAGGAAACCTTTATCTAAAGCCTGCGCACATGCGTGGCTTTCTGGCTCTACCAGTCTTACAACATTTAATACAATTTTCAAATTTTGAAAAACGAGAGGGATGTGCCTCTCTCCTTCCATTGAATGCGTGCTTTGATGTGTTGGATGGATGGTATGTAGCTGGATTGGAGCGATGATCCTGCATCATACTCCTCTGCTATGAAAAATTCATGAGCTCCTTCTCATGAGCTTCCCAGCATGGCTATCGAAATCCACCTGGATCCCAAACAGTTCTTTAGAGCTGTCCATCCACTCCATCGCTTCACTGTTGTTGTTGCTTCTGTTTCCCTACTGCTATGGCAGGTTCTCCTCTACTCAGCTTCCCTTTGTTGACCACTTCTGCTGATCTAATCATCAGCCTTATGATCTCCTCAATTATCTCATCCAGCTACTCCCTGGGCTGGATCTCCTTTTGCAGCCTGTTCCACTGCACTTCTTCCCTGCAAATGGGTAGATCAACTAGATCTCCCATGCCATCTTCTTCCTATATGGCCTCAACTTGCCACCCTGGTGAAAAATTTATCTCTGTAGTCTTATCTTCTTGACTGATCTGTTGTTCAGTCATCTGCTCTGACAGACTTGATTTTTCCATTTCTTCTTGTGCTGGTTGAATTCTATCTTCCTCCAGCTTCTCCATAGACTGGAATTCTCCTTCATCTGTTGTTGTATGCCTCGGCATTGTAGTCATCATCTGTTCATCTCCCTGGATGAAAATTCTGAGTGATTCCTCAGAATGCTCCTCTGCTATCATCTGCATGATTTTCTCCTCATGGCAATCATCTACTGGCTCTGGATAGTTCAACCAATCCTCCAGCATCTCCAACTCCATCTCCCATGAAGTGAGCATCCTATCTTCATGCTCTTCTTCTGCTATAGATTCCAGTGTTGTAGGTCTCTTTGTTTCAGCTACCTGGTTGGAATATTTGAGACATTCTTTTGAATTCTCATCTTCTTCTCCTTTTGTTGGGGTACCTCTTGATGTCTTCCCCAATTCTTCTTTTGTGACAGTTTCTGCTGGTTGTCCTTCTTCTGTTGTTGCCTCTGCAACACAAGCTCTCGCCTCAACTAGGCTAAGTGGAAGGAATATCTCAATTTTTCCAATGATCAGAAAGTGTGTATGATCCTTCTCTATCAGCTCCTCTCGCTGACCCAAACTCATCCCTGAGTTCATGAGACTTTCACATAGTCTCATCTGTTCTCCCTTGCCCACCTGACAATATGGGATTTCCTCTCTACCCTACTCGCAGTCTATGAGATCCTCCTGTGACCTCTTCTTATTGCAACCTGAAATTTCTTCACTACCTTCTTGACAATTCACGAGATCTTCCAGCGATCTTTCCTCCTCATCATTACTGAGATTTCTCCCAGCTTTTGGCTCAGAGATGTGAACCATTTCCTGTTCACCTCTGAGGCATTCAACATGCCTCAACCATCCTATTAACAGCCTTCGTTGTCCTTTGGCCAACAATTTCTTGACTAGACACTTTGATTTCCTCCTTAGAGGCTATTCATACACCTAATGTGTCTTTGCATTCTACTACACCCGCAGTGCAAGCTCTTTCATCCTCACCCTCACCTCAACGAGTTCTAGATCCATCTCTGGATTTTTATTCTACTTGCGGTCTTCCCTGTGACCACACCCATGGCCTTTAGTAGCCATCTTCTTGTTCCTGTCTGCCCTCCTAGCAAACTTGTTGCTGCCACTCTGCAACCCTGAGTGCTTCTAGCCTTTCCTACAGTCCTACTAACTGTCTATTGACTGTAGCGCACCTTGCAACAATCATGACAGAGCTTCAACACTCTGTCTTCCCTTTCCTCTAGCTCCCTCTGCCTACAATATATAAACAAAATCAAGCTATGATACCACTTGTGGTGTAGTCCCCCTACCTCACCAGGGTTATGCAACCTCCTGGTCTTTGGACTACTCTTTTTCCTGAGCCAAAATGGCTCTTCGGGCTCCTGCTGGAACCCTTTGAACAAATCTACAAGTCCCTTTGTCCTCTGGCACAGGTCTTGAGAAAATTTGTGTGTGCGCCCACTTTTCGATGCTCTTCTCTATTATAAACCAACACACACCTTTCGCGTTTAAGGACTCCTTCTTGCAGGTTCTCCCAGGCTCCTTGTCCTTCGAATCGTCGAACCCCAAAATAGAGGCTAGCTCCTACCTTCACAATTGACCAACAAATATGATCGGGAATTTTCTGAAAAGGAAATTTTGGATTTCGTGACTTCGCGAATCCTGATGTAAGTTCCCTCGACTCTTCAACCTGCGAAACCCGAAATGTTCATGAAGGTTCACTTCTCCAATGTGACGAGTACACTCCACAACTTTCCCACTAGTTCTGTCTTTTGGGACTTCGAGCGAACAACCAACAACCATTTCTCCTCCCTTATGATTCCCCGAACTCTAAAATTTTGCCTTTGGCAAGGTCGACGACTATGAGTCTCCCTCGATCCAATGGTCCTAGCTATACTGGGATTTCAGTAACTGGGAGTTTGAAATGCAACGACTCCAAAATCACTTGTCGCACCAATCCACGAATTCCGAAATAGACCTAACGGTTCCTATCTTTTTGGGATTTCACGAAACGGGAATTTGGAACTCTTGATTCCAAAATCACAGCCTCCTCTACTTCACGAACCCTGAAATGCCAAAATGTCAAAATGCCTAAATTCCACTCCAAAAGGGGAACCAACGGTTCTTGTTGCTTCTCATCCAACGATCCATGAGATTTGGCACTTCTCCACGAAGCGTCTCCATCGTCCGTTTCTTCTCTTTTTTGCGGCTTACAGAGACTAAAATTTGTGCATCTTCGCTTGATCCAACAGTTGTCGGATATCGATGCTAGATCTGACGGCCCAAATCTAATCTTATGTGCTCTCTCCTCCTATTTTCTGGACGTGAAACTCGATGGTCCAGATCTCGTCTCTCCAGCTGATCTAACGACAATTGTTCTCCCTCCTGAGCTTGAGAACTTCCTCCCTCCCCTTAGGAGATTTTATGAAGTTTCAAAATCCTTGACCTTTTCTTCCTCTGCAAGCACAATTCCTTTGGATATCGCCTACATTCTAGGAATTCTATCCCTCCTAAGCTTTGTTGACTGTGAAACCTCAAAGGGTTTCTCGACCTTCTTCTCACTCTGTTGTTACTCGGTGCACTAAGACACTATCCTTCCTGAGATTTGTTTACCCAAGCCTCTAGGGGACTCACCCTTTTTTTTCCTTAAAGGGAAATATAGTGTCATCCTGACGACCTTCTTCTCAATCCCTCCTTGTTGAGCTTTATTTCTCTGAACCTCAAAGGTTCCTTCGAACTTGCAATCTCTTGCAGGACCTTTGCAGGAAATGGTGCTATCTCTTCTGAGCTTATCTGTGGCTCTGACCTCAAAGTGTCTCTGTCCCTTTCTCTCCTTGAAGAGATGTAAGTTCCCTCTGGTAACTTCCTTCTCAACCACGCTTTGCTGAGCCTGCAGGGTGTTCAATAACCCTGTGAGTGTCTCCTCCTGTGACACTTCTCTTCTCTATGAACTCAAACACGAGTTCTTTCTGTTCACACTTGTACCAACTCAATGCCCACTTGGCAGAGTTCTCCAGAATCCTCAGTGACTCTGTCTTCTCACCAAACTTGAAATAGATTTCTCCTTAATGCATCCTGTGCATTTTCTCAATGCCCTCCTAGCAGAGCCTTTACAGAATTCTCAACAATTTTGCTTCTCTTCTCTGTGCTCTCCTCTGCACAGTTTCTCCTTCAAGGTGTTCAACAACCTTGAGGCTTACTCTTTGAGTCAATGATTTCCTCTGGTGTGCCCTCTTGGCACATATTTTTCTGAAATTCCACAGAATTCAGAAGTGCACTCTGGCACTGGTTTTTAGAGACCGTAGTACTTTGTCATGCACTCTTGCATGAAACCACAAAGAATCCAAACCTGAAATCAAAGAACTCTCAGATAGGAAAATCTATCTATCCCTTCATATGCACATCTAACATACATCTACAACATATCATCAACACATAAAGACATTCATCCATTAACTCACAAACACATGAACAACAACATGCAGGGAAAATTGCTATGATTGTATTAATATGAAATGCCTCTTTACAATGTGAGCTCAGACTACAACAAAGTCACGACTTCCTCTCCTCTCTAACCTATTTTTTTTTTTTTTTCTCTCCTTGAACTAAAAAATAGATTCAAAAGAAGATATTTTTACAAAGAGGGGCTCCTCGAGCTCTTCCTTCCATCCTCACCAACTCTCATTAATTTACATTCAATTACATTGAATGGTTGTCTAGTCCAAATCAGATCTAGATCTCAGCCTTACAACCATTTAAGGCAACCTTTATCTAAAGCCTACGCACATGCATGGATTTTTGGCTTTACCATCCTTACAACATTTAATACAATTTTCAAATTTTGAAAAACGAGAGGGCTGCGCCTCTCTCCTTTCGTTGAATGCGCTCTTTGATGTGCTAGATGGATGACACATAGTTGGCTTGGAGCGATGCTCCTGCATCATACTCCTCTACTGTGAGAAATTCATGAGCTCCTGCTCATGAGCTTCCCAACATGGCTGTCGAAATCCACCTGGATCCCAAACAGTTCTCTAGAGCTGTCCATCCGCTCCATCGCTTCGCTGCTACTGTTGCTTCTGTTGCCCTACTTCTATGGCAGGTTCTCCTCTGCTCATATTCCCTTTGCTGACCGCTTCTATTGATCCGATCATCAACCTTATGATATCCTCAATTATATCATCCATCTTCTCCCTATGATGGCTCTCCTTTTGCAGCCTGCTCGAGTGCACTTCTTCCCTGCAAATGGGTAGATCAACTAGATCCCCCATGCCATCTTCTTCCTCTGTGGCCTCGACTTTCCACCCTGCTGCAAAATTCAGCTCTGCAGTCTTATCTTCTTAACTAATATTTTGTTCAGTCATCGGATCTAACAAACTTGCTTCTTCCATTTCACCTTGTGCTGGTTTAATTCCAGCTTCCTCCAGCTGCTCCTCAGACTAGAATTCTCCTTCATCTATCGTTGCATGCCTCGGCATTGCAGTCATCATTTGTTCATCTCCCTGGCTGAAAATTATGATCAATTCCTTAGAATGCTCCTCTACTATCATCTGCATGACTGTCTCCTCGTGGCAGTCATCTACTGGCTCTGGATGGTTCAACCAATCCTCTAGCATCTCTAATTCCATCTCCCATGGAGTGAGCATCTTATCTGCATGCTCTTCTTCTGCTACAACTTCCAGTGTTGTAGGACTCTTTGTTTCAGCTACCTATATGGAATAATTGAGCCATTCTTCCGAATTCTCATCTTCTTCTCCTTATGCTAGGGTACCTCTTTATGTTTTCCCCAATTCTTCTTTGGTGATAGTTTCCGTTGGCTGTCCTTCTTCTGTTGTTGCATCTATAACACAAGCTCTCGCCTCAACTAGGCTAAGTGACAGGAATATCTCAATTCCTCCAATGATCAGAAAGTGTGTATGATCCTTCTCTATCAGATCCTCTCGCTGACCCGAACTCATCCCTGAGTTCATGAGACTTTTAGACAATCTCATCTGCTCTCCCTTCCCCACCTGGAAATATGGGATTTCCTCTCTACCCTCCTGGTAGTCTATGAGATCCTCCCGTGACCTCTTATTATTGCAACCTAAAATTTCTTCACTACCTTCTTGACAGTTCACGAGATCTTCTAGTGATCTTTCCTCCTCATCATTACTGAGATTTCACCTAGCTTCTGGCTCATAGATGTGAACCATTTCCTATTCACCTCTGAGGCATTCATCATACCTCAACCATCCTATTAACAACCTTCGTTGTCCTTTGGCCAACAATTTCTTGAATGACCACTTTTCTTTCCTCCTCAGAGGCCATTCATACACCCAATGTGTCTTTACGTTCTGCTACACCCATAGTGGAAGCTCTTCCATCGTTTCCCTCACCTTAGTGAGTTCTAGATCCATCTCTAGATTTTTATTCTGCTTGCAGTCTTCCCTGTGACCACGCCCATGGCCTTCAGTAGCCATATTCCTGTTCCTGTCTACCCTCCTGGAAAACTTGTTGCTATCACTTTGCAACAGTGAGTGCTTCCAGCCTTTCCTATAGTCCTCCTAATTGTTTATTGACTGTTGTGCACCTTGCAACAATCATCACAGAGCTTCAACACTTTGTCTTCCTTTTCCTTTGGCTCCCTCTTCCTGCAATCTACAGACAAAATCAAGCTTTGATACCACTTGTGGTGTAGTCCCCCTACCTCACCAGGGTTTTGCGACCTCCTGGTATCAGGATTCTCTTTTCCCTGAGCCGAAATGGCTCTTCGAGATCCTGTTGGAACCCTTTAAATGAATCCACAGGTCCCTTTGTCCTCTGCCACAGGTCTTGAGAAAATATGTGCGCACGCCCCCTTTTCAGTGCTCTTCTCTGTTCTGAACCAACACACACCTTTCGCGTTTCGGTGTTTCGAGACTCCTTCTTGCGAGGTATCCCATGCTCCTTGTCCTTCGAATCGTTGAACCCCAAAATAGAGCCTAGCTCCCACTAGCTCCTATATTCACTCCTGACCAACAAATATGATCGGGACTTTTCCTAAAAGGAAATTTCAGATTTCGTGACTTCACGAATCATGATGTAAGTTCCCTCGACTCTTCAACATCTGAACCCTGAAATGTCCACGAAGGTTGACTTCTCCAATGTGACAATTACACGCCACATGTTTCCCACTAGTTATGGATTTTGAGACTTTGAGCGAACAACCAACAACCGTTCTTCTTCCCTTATGATTCCCCGAACTCCGAAATTTCACCTTTGGCAAGGTCGATGGCGATGAGCCTCCCTTTATCTAATGGTCTTGGCTATACCGAGATTTCGGTAACCGGGAGTTTGAAATGGAGTGACTCCAAAATCAATTGTCGCACCAATCCTCGAATTCTGAAATAGACCTAACGATTCCTATCTTTTCGGGATTTTGTGAACCGAGAGTTTGAAACTCTTGATTCCAAAATCACAACCTCCTCTACTTCTCGAACCTTGAAATGCCGAAATGTCAAAATGCCAAAATTCCACTCCAAAAGGGGAACCAACGATTACTATTGCTTCTCATCCAACGGTCCATGAGATTTTGCACTTCTCCACGAAGCGTCTCCACCATCCGTTTCTTCTCTTCTGTGCGGATTCCAGAGATTAAAATCCGTGCGTCTTCGCTCAATCCAACGGTCGTCGGATATCGACACTAGATATAATCTTCTGCGCTCTCTCCTCTTGTTGTCTGGACGTGAAACACGATGGTCCATATCTCGTCTCTCTAGCTGATCTAATGGCAGTTGTTCTCTCTCCTGAGCTTGATAACTTCCTCCCTCCCCTTGGGAGTTTTTCTGATGTTTCAAAGGCCTCGACTTTTTCTTCCTCTGCGAGCTCAATTCCTTTGGATATCACCTGCGTTCTAGGAACGCTATCCCTCCTAAGCTTTGTCGAATATGAAACCTCAAAGGGTTTCTCGATCTTATTCTCACTCTGTTGTTACTTGGTGTGCTAAGGAACTATCCTTCCTCATCTTTCTTTACCTGAGCCTCTAGGGGACTCGCCCTTTTTTGTCCTCAAACAGAATTCTGGTGTCCTCTTGATGACCTTTTGCTCATGCCCTCCTTGCTGAGATTTATTTCTATGAACCTCAAAGGTTCCTTCGAACTCTGCAACCTCTTGCATGACCTTTGCAAGAAATGGTGCTATCTCTTCTAAGATTATCTATGGCTCTGACCTCAAAGTGTCTTTGCCCCTTTCTCTCTTTAAAGGGATGTAAGTTCCCTCTGGTAACTTCCATCTCAACCACGCTTTGGTGATCCTGTAGGGTGTTCAATAACCCTATGAGTGTCTCCTCCTGTGACACTTCTCTTCTCTCTGAACTCAAACACGAGTTATTTCTGTTCACACTTGTACCAACTCAATGCCCACTTGGCAAAGTTCTCCAGAATCCTCAGTGACTTTGTGTTCTCACCGAACTTGAAATAGAGTTCTCCTCAATTCATCCTGTGTATTTTCTCAATGCCCATCTAGCAGAGCCTTTACAGAATTCTCAGCAATTCTTCTTCTCCTCTCTATGCTCTCCTCTGCACAGTTTCTCCTTCAAGGTGTTCAACAACCTTGAGGCTTCCTCCTTGAGTCAATGATTTCTTCTGGTGCACCCTCTTGGCACGTTTTTGTCTGAAATTCTGCAGAATTCAGAAGTGCACTCTGGCACTGGTTTTTAGAGACCACAGTACTCTGTCATGCACTCTTGCATGAAACCACAAAGAATCCAAACCTAAAATCAAAGAACTCTCAGATAGGAAAATATATCTATCCCTGCAGATGCACATCTAACATACATCTACAACATATCATCAACACATAAAGACATTCATCCATGAACTCACAAACACGTGAACAAAAACATGCAGGAAAAACTGTTATGATTCTATTAATATGAAATTTCTCTTTACAATGTGAGCTCGGAATGCAACAGAGTCATGGCTTCCTCTCCTCTCTAACCTATTCTTTTTTTTTCTCTCTCCTTGAACTAAAAAATAGATTCAAAATAAGATCTTTTTACAAAGAGGTGCTCCTTGAGCTCTTCCCTCCATCCTCACCAACTCTCATTAATTTACATTCAATTACATTGAATGGATGTCTAGTCCGAATCAGATCTAGATCTCAGCCTTACAACCATTTAAGGCAACCTTTATCTAAAGCCTGTGCACATGCATGGCTTTTTGGCTCTACCAACCTGAAAACATTCAATACAATTTTTAAATTTTGAAAAATGAGAGGGTTGCACCTCTCTCCTTCCATTGAATGCATGGTTTGATGTGTTGGCTAGATGGCACATAGCTAGCTTGGAGCGATGCTCCTGCATCAGTCAAGTTCTCAATGGTGGACTTCATCGAACGTCTAGATGAAGTAGGCCTTTTATTTTGTCTTTCTAGCATGTTTGTTTATATAGCATACTTGAGAATAGAGTTAATTTCTGCAGTCATATCTATCTATTGTGGTTTACCCCTAGCCATAGAGATATTTTCCTCGTAACATAATTGGGGACCATATTGGGGATTGAATCTTCATTTTTGGGGTTTGGAGTGTTTTTCTCCTTAGATTTCTCTCGTTCATATTGAGTTTCTTGTCGTATGATTGCTTGACATACTCTGTTGACTCTAGGTCTAAGTCTTTAAGATTTCTCCTTATCCTGACAGTGTTTTGACACTTGTACGTGTATTTTTTCCTGACATATGTGTACATACACGTGTTGTCCTTATACAAGATGCATACATACACTCGTTTCCCTCGAACAATCATGTACATCAACCTTTGCTGCTTGATTGCTAGGTTTGGTGGTTGCTGGGTAGGTTTTGATGATTGTTGAGTCGTCTCGAGTCTTTTTAGTGACTGCTAAGTGTCTGTGGTATGACAAGAAACATGTCTTTTGTTGAATTTTTTGGCAGTGCCTTTCTCATCATATTTTCATTTTGATTTTACTTTAACCTTGGGATGGGTGTTTTGCTACTTGATATCCTATTTGTTTTTTCTTTGTATATACATGGTAGAGTCATGGTATCAATTTGTTGTTTAGTCCTTGCATTTTCAGTTTTTATTATATTGAAAATACAAAAATATTTGGCATTTTACATTGATTGGAATTTTTATCTATTGAGTCTTTTTTCATTTATCTTAGTGCATGTAAAGGAATATTGCATTTTTATTTATAATTGCAGAATTGAATTGAGAATTGCATTTTTTAAAGAAGCATATCATTCATTGGAAATTGAAGTTAGGACTTTGCATTGTTTTCATATTCATTTACTTTACTTGTTGAGTCATAACATCACTAGTTTCACAACCACAGCTTTTGAGTAAGCAAGGCCATTAAAATTAACGCTATAATTTAAAATTGATTAGTAATGATTTTTTTTTCTAGGGTGCACCAACTAACTTAGGATTTCGTGCCTTGGAATAGGATTTTGTGAGTAAACTTCTCCAAGGATATTAAATAAGCATATGTGTTTGAATAAGGGAGTGGAGAAATCCATTGTGTAATCAGTAATATTAAGACCCTCTACTTACACCGGAGTTAAACACAAGGTCGTGTGAAGTCAGTTGAAGTGATATCCCCCTGATACCTTCCTAGCATCAGAGAAATTTCTAGGGATGTATTTGTATCTGGGGATCTTGCTATTGCCCTTACCTCCATGAGAGGCGATGATTTCAAGGTTTTGGGCTTTGATACCCTGCCCATACGGTGGACCTGACTTACGACTATTCACCTGCGCATTGGTTATATCGTGGTCAATTAATTTCTTGACTTAGGTACCACATAGGTTAGTTGCAGGGGTTATTCTACAAGTACCTTGGGTCAGATAAGGATCAGACAACACACAACCTTTATGGAGGATTACCTCTCTGGGGGGATCTTCTTGACTGGTTGTTAAGCCCATGAGGGCCCTTATAACTAATTCTAATACCTCCAATCTTTAGCAGGGAGTCTCAGGCCCCTCTTGGGTGAGGCATACCTACTTTAGGGACGGAGGCCCCTTTCATCCACTTTATCCTATTTTCATGCATTCTGGATGTTTGATTATTTTTGGTGTGCTCTTTGATTACTAGTTCGCCTTAGGATTTGTTTTTATATCTTGAGTCTTAAGGAATCATGGAGTTAGACCAACTTCCTCACTGGTCTCAGCGCTTGTTACAATTATCACCAGATTTCAAGTCTTTTCCTTCTAAAAGGAATAGAATTATTAAATGTGGTACACACACCTACACTAATCATACTTGTGATTCTACAAGGATGAGTATTGAACCGAGTCATCAAAATACCAAGAACCCCTCAACTCCCACACCTAATATAGTTAATGGCACCCCTTCGACTCCTGCAACCACAATGGTTGTATTACCAGAGGCACCTATCATCACTGCTTCCCATCCTATATTGAATGCTCAACCTATTTCCACAAAACCATTTGGGTCTCTTGGTCACTCATTGGGATATAATGTTTAGTCCATACCTATGGCCTCTAGTCCTTTTTCCTATGGTATTCCAAATTTTACTTTGCAGTTCTAAAACTCCATCCCAGTCGTTGGCCTTAATGCTAGCATTAGACTCAGGGGCACAACTCCTCCTCATATTCCATTCTCATTTGGTGGAAATCATGTCCCTCAAACAACTCCTACCATGGGAGGCTTTCCTCCTTTCAATCCTAGGTATAATTATATTGCTTCTGGATGGAATAACCAACATGGAGGACACAATTTTGCTCAAGTTCTACCCTTTACACCCACCTCCTCAGTGCCAATTATGACCAACACGTTTGGCATGACAAATCCACCTTTATCCTCTGTATTCATACCTAGAGGAGGTCAGTTTCACACCTTGGGAAACCCCCAACCCAGAGCCACTCCGGTTGGAGGTAGTTTTTATAACCCCTATCAGAACATTCCTACTTGAATGGTTCCCAACCAATCTCTTATGAATCATCCTGGAGGAGGGCCTTAAAATCCCGAACAGGGCCATGGTGCTTACCAGAACCCTAGATGGGCTGCAATTCCCCAAACACAATCTTTCCATGGATCTTGGGGCCAAATGTCGCAACCCCATCTCATTTTTCTGGCCACGCTCAATTTGCGAGAATTGTCTAAATTTATGAATGACCCTGTGTGTCATGATCCTACATGGCCCCCTGTTCCCACAAATCTTCCTTCGGATATTCCAAATTTGAAGGCAAGAATGGTGAGGATCCCGTTGATCACGTTACCACCTTTCACCTATGGTGCTCTTTGAATTCCCTTAATGATGATTCCATTCGGTTAAGATTTGTTCAATGCACCCTCACGGGAGTTTCCGTGAAATGGTATATCGAGCTACCTAGGGGGGAATATAGGACCTTTAGTCAGATGTTTTTAGTCTTTCTTAAATACTTCCAATTGTCGGTTCATTGGGATGTTGGCCTAGAAATTTTGTCGACCTTACGTCAGGACAAAGCCACTCATATATCGGATCAAATCCAAGAGTGGAGTAGATGGAATATGTTGATCAAGACATTCATACCCCCGGAGTTCCTTTTAGAATGGTTCCTTAAGTCTCTACAACATCCTATTTCAAAGGATGTTGCTACATCCAGGGTTACATATGAGGAAGAAGAAATCTTAAAAAACCAACAGTTAGATATTATATATGCTCAGTCTGGGATGTAATATGAGATTCTTCTAGACACAACAAGGTCAAACTATGACCCTAGACAAAATCTCAGACCTCATGCCAATGGCATTGTAGGTTTCTTCAATGTAAGATCTGCAGACTCGGTGACAGGCCACTTGAAAGAATTTTCTCTAAACCAGTCTGTTAGAGGGCCAACTTCTTTTGTGTCTTCCAATCCCACTCAGTCGGCAGATGTACATTTTGTGCAATCATCAACCAACACAAATGGTAACCAACAACCAGGCGTGAATAAGAAGAAAGGACATAATAATAATCGTAACAGTGGGAATAATAATAAGCCTAAGGACAATGGTAATAATGAGAGGACGAATAATAATGTTGGTAAGGGAAATAAAGAAAGGTGTAAGGTGAAATTTCCCTGTAAGCTTTGTACAGACGATCATCTTACTTATTTATGCCCCAAACTTGCGGAAGCTTCGAGGGTATTATCTCTATCATCCGTCATGCTGACAAATCCTTTCCCACATAACCAACACTTGGCCTCGAGATCCTCAAACAATGAAAATGTAGCTGGTGGGAGTCAAAACCCACCACCATAAGACAGTGACCGGTTTTTCATCAATATGGTCAATTTTCAGGTCAATGTAGCCACCCGATCTCACGATTACAATTCTACATAGACTAGAACTGGTCTAGAGTCTCCTCCTCCTCCAGAGAGGCCCTTGCAGATCAAAAAATGAGAGCCACTGCCACATATTCTAAAAGGAGTACTCAAGCACTCTACCCACATACCAAATGCTAGAGCTTCCCAAAATCACTCTATTCTTGGGGACCTAGGTCAAACCCCTTGTGCAATGTTGGCTCTAGAGGTACTCCAGACATGTCCTTCACAAAGGAATGCCTTTCTATCTACGCTAAGAGCTCTAGATCCTAGTAGCTCGAAAGTTATCAAGTTTGACGTCACATATGTGAAGCCTCACTTTCCTTACCATGTGGCATTCCAAATCCACGCAGGTTACTCAAAGTATACCATCAAGAGTATTGTCGTTGATGATGGAACTACAAAGTGTGTGATGTCCTTGGTCTATTGGAAAGCCCTCGGCTCTCCGACTCTCTCTCAATATCCGACAATGTTGAATTCTTTTGATAGTCATTCATTCCTCCCTCATGATATTCTTCCCTCCTTTCCAATCTAGTTAGGTGGGAAGACGGTAGAGGTGGACCTCGATGTGGTTGATGCACTCCTCAATTATAACTTGTTACTAGGACGCAATTGGAATTACGCTATGAATTTCGTCATATCATCTGTCTTCTGGACTCTTTGTTTTCCTCACAATGGGAAGATTATGACAATTGACCAGTTGTCCTTTGCGTATGGTAGCCCCAATGAATCTGTTGGACTATTGATCCCCGTGGTCAACAATTCTTAGCTGGCAACTGATAATATCGGTGTCGGAATGTATTCATCCCTTATGGGTACCTTCTAATTCATGGCACTAATTCACCATATTTACACCATGTTCAGTAGGCCCATTTCGTCAGAGAGGTCTGTTCCTTTCCGCACTTCCTATTTTAATGATCCTTGGACCCTACCTTCCTCGACTACGTCTTGTGAGGGTTAGTCACATATTGGAATTACATCACCAACCTCTGCTAGTCATTTTGGGGATTCATCACCAACCTCTGCAAGTCATGTTGGATATTTTCTACTAGCCTCTGCAAGTCATGTTGAGAGAATGCCACTAGTCACTGCAAGTCATGTTGGGGGAATTCATACAATTGAGAAGCCTAGACATGTAATACATAAGCCCAATTTCCTTTGTAGGCTTTGCAAAGGATATAAACTTACTTGTTTGTTCCCTACTACTGTTATGGTACAAGAAGAGTGGTATTTTCCTAGGGGCCCTTCAAGTTTTGAGTCATCTTTGGTTTCCCAACCTTATTTGGTTGATACAGTGGTCATGCCGATGCAATCTTCAGCTGAAACCACCCTTATTTTTGGGGGTGATGAGTTTCTTGACCTTGTTGTCTCGCATCTTGTTTAGCCAGCGGTCATGATGATGCAATCTTTAGTTGATCCCACTCTTCTCTTGGAGAATGAAAAGCCTAAGGAAGTGACATTGTCGATGCAATCTTTGGTCAATCCCACTCTTCTTTTGGAGGGTGATGCGTCCTTCAACCATGTTCTTAGAATTTCTAGGTCTGTACCTTCTACACTAGGGATCATTCCATTCTCTTCGAGTATGCTCCCTCCAAGTCCTAGGGTGGTTTCCTTTGATTGGAATGATCTTGTAGAGCCTTGATTTCCTTCTTCTACGCCCTTC
>ML826509.1:0-15994 GCA_009831015.1 Picea engelmannii
CCCGTTTTGAACTCTCTTGGAGTTCTCATTTTGGTCGGCATAACTTTTCTGTCGGTTCTGGGCGACCTTCAGGTTTTGTTTTATCTGAGTCACCTGTTGTTCCATTTCTTTCAACATGTTGGGTCCAAAATAAATCATGTTTACGGGATTACTCCAGCTGACTGGAGTGTTACACGGTCTACCATAGAGGGCTTCGAAGGGGCTCATCTTCAAGGATGTTTGGTAGCCGTTGTTGTAGGCGAATTCTACTAGTGGTAGGTAGTCTTCCCACTTCCTGGGTTGATGCATTACATGCATTCTTAGCATGTCTTCAAGTAATTGGTTCACTCGTTCTGTTTGTCCATCAATTTGAGGGTGATAGGCGGTGTTAAACAACAATTTGGTCTCTAAGCTAGCCATCAATGATTTCCAAAAGTTAGAAGTAAATTTTGTGTCTCTGTCAGACACGATCTCTTTCGACATACCATGCAGTCTGAATATATCCTTCATGAATACCTGAGCGATGTCTATTGCCTTGAAAGTTGATTTGACAGGGATGAAATGAGCAGACTTGCTCAATTTATCCACCACTATCATAATGGTGTCGTTTTGTTTGGTTGAGGTTAGTAATCCAGTGATGAAATCCATGGAGATGGTTTCCCATTTCCATTCTGGGATTGGTAAAGGTTGAAATAATCCTGTTGGGTGTCGATGTTTTGCTTTAACTTGTTGGCACTCTATGAATTTGGATAAGTACTTGGCTATGTCTTTCTTCATTCCAGGCCAATAGAATTGTCTCCTAGTGGCCGTGATCATCTTCTGGTATCCTGGATGACCAGAGTAGGGTCTTTTATGTAGTTCATCCAGTATGAACCTCTTCAAGTCGTCACAATCTAGGATATAAAATCTGCTTCTGTAAGTGAGAATACCTCCTTCAGTCATCTGGTAGCCTTCATATTTTTCTCCGGCGGGTCCTTGCTGTAGGTAAATGGTCACGGTCTGGACGAAGGGATCTGTTTCTTGTGCATTTCTTATTCTTTCCTTGACATCTATCTTGCAGGTTCTCACCGCTGCCAGGTGAATTTCTTTCATACTTATGCTAAGGGAATCCACCACCCTATTTTCCTTTCCTTTAATGTGTATGATTTTGAAATCGAACTCGCTAAGGAGGGCCATCCACCTAGCTTGTCTAGCATTGAGCTTTGGTTGATCCAATAGGTATCGCAATCCAAAATGATCTGTCATAAGCACAAAATTTCTTCCCAGGAGGTAATGCCTCCACATTTTCAAGGCATGCACTATGGCAACCAGTTCTAGATCATGGGTCACATAATTGACTTCATGCTCGTTCAATTTTCGGGATTCATAGCATATCACACTTCCTTCCTGCATAAGGACTCCTTCGAGCCCTTCCTTATAGGCATCTATGCACACGAGGAAGTCAGCTTCTAGATTGGCGATCTTCAGCACGGGTGCATGGGTCAGTAGATGTTTCAGGGTTTTAAATCTTTCTTCACATTTCTGTGTCCACAGGAATTTTGTCCCCTTCTTTTGGAGGGCAGTGATTGGACAACCAATCTTGGAGAATCCTTTTGTAAATCTCCTATAGTATCCTGCTAGTCCCATAAAGGATCTGACGTCCGAAACATCCTTTGGGGTAGGCCATTCCATAATAGACCTGATTTTGTCAGGGTCTACCGCTACTCCTTCTTCGGAGAGAATATGGCCTAAGCAATGTATTTTCTTCTGGAAGAATTCACATTTGTTGAATTTGGCATAGAGTTGATGTTCTCTTAGCACTTGCAACACAAGTCTAAGATGCTCTTCATGCTCATTTATATTCCTGGAGTACATTAATATATCGTCATTAAAAACAAGCACAAATTTGTCTAGGAATTTGCTGAGTACATTGTTCATCAAGCACATAAAAGTGGCAAGGGAATTGGTCAACCAAAATGGCACCACCACAAACTCTTAGTGACCATACCTCGTTCGGAAGGCAGTTTTATGGATGTCTTCACCCTTGATTTTGACTTGATGGTATCCCAACCTCAAGTCAATCTTTGAGAAAATAGACGCACCCCCCAATTGGTCGAACAGGTCATCGATCGTGGGCAAGGGATACTTGTTCTTTATGGTTACCTTATTGAGTTGTCTATAATCTATACACAGTCTAAGGGTACCATCCTTCTTTTTCACAAACAAGACTGGTGCTCCCCATGGAGACACGTTGGGTCGAATATAGCCTTTATCCATCATTTCTTTTAATTGCAACTTGAGTTCAACTAACTCGGGTGTGCTCATCCGGTAAGGTGTCCTAGACACCGACACCGCTCCCGGTGCAAGTTCTATCGAGAAGTCTATGTCCCTTCTCGGAGGTAAACCCGGTACCTCTTCTGGAAACACATCTCTTTATTCTCTCAGGATAGGGTGATTATCAGGGCTTGGTTTGTCACCTTCGATTGTTTTCAACACGTATTTCATATAGGGTACATACCTTTAGGCAATACTTTCTCATTTGCAGAGCTGATATTTGTCTCACCGAAACAGGTTTTCGGATCCCTTGAAGGGTTATCTTTTTCCCTTCTTTACTTACACATTCTAAGGTTTTGTGGTAACAGTCTAATCTGGCTTTATGGGTAGCTAGCCACTCCATACTAATCAACAGATCATACGATCCCAGGGGTAATAAGTTAAGGGTTTTTTGGGTGGGGAATTTACCCAACATCAATTGGCAGGTTGGTATAACCTTTGCTACCCTTCTTTTGGTGCCAGTGGCCAACTGTACCAACCATGGCTTGGTATGTTTTTGTGGTTGTAGTTTACACTTATCAACAACTTTAGGGGCTATATAACTCAAATTTGAACCAGGGTCGATTAAAACAGACACTAGATGGTTGGAAATCATACCTTATATTTCCACTACTGAAGCTTGGTGGTCGGCTTGGTTATTATCCAAGGATGCATAAATTTGTGGCACACTCCTGGCCACATCATTGATGGTAGTAGCTTCTTGGATGTTATAAATCCTCCGACTATTCTGTTGTCGGTGTGGATAGTCTCTCAATAGATGTTCTTCCCCACAACCCCATCATTTCAAAGGTTCTCTCTTTGGGTTATCAGTCTTCACTGATATGGGTCCAGAAGTTTTATTTCCTCTCAAGGAGGGAAAATTCTGCTGGTGCATACTCTGGGCTGGGAAGCTCATTCTTGGGTTCTTCTTATAGTTCTTAAATCCTGGGGATTTAATTCCCCTTTTCTGAAATCTTGAACTATTCTTCTGTTTCCATACTTCGCGAGGTTCTTCTCAATGCCCAAACTGTTCATGACAATAGGTCTCCTTTCGAATAGTTCCTTCTAGAGTCTTTGGCTCATCAAATTCAATTATGTTCTGATAGTCCTTAGGTATACCACTGATGAAGCGTTGCACCTTTTCCTTTTTCGCCTTGATATAGGGTACATACCTCAAAAAATCGAGGAATTTGTTGACATATTCTTCTATAGTGAGTTGTCCCAGTTTGAGTTCATAAAACTCTTTAGTCTTTTCGACGAAATATTTTTCTTACAGATACTTCTTTCGGAAGTATTTCTCAAACCATCCCCAAGACAGGTCCTCTTCGCGAACCCCTTTCACATTCTTAAGGTCTTCCCACCAAATGGAAGCCTTTCCGTTCAAGTTGAAGGTGGCCACTTGGGCCTTCATATTTTATGAAAAACCATGGACTCTGAAATACTTCTTTAGTCCAAGAAGCCAGGCCTCTGCTTCCTCTCCCTTCTTTATTTCACCGTCCAAGGAGGGTGGTTTGGCTTTTCTGAATTCTTTGGATTTTCGACCTTTGGAAGGCTTTTGCTTCTTCTGTTTCTTTCGGGAACAGGAACTAGTTCTGCTGCTAGAAGAGCCCTCCGAATCGTCAGCTTCCTTCTTAGAGGAATCATCCAATGCTTGTCCTTTCCCTTTGGGGTGGAACTTTTTCGAGGTGCTCCTCTCAGTGTGACCACTAATATCACCATGTTTCTGAGTTTTAGGTT
Organism: Picea engelmannii; assembly: GCA_009831015.1. Taxonomy (NCBI): domain Eukaryota; kingdom Viridiplantae; phylum Streptophyta; class Pinopsida; order Pinales; family Pinaceae; genus Picea; species Picea engelmannii. Next base: position 4,009 of record ML826509.1, read on the forward strand.
CATGCTACATTTGTCTTTGTAGATCGGATAAACTTTGTAGTAAAACTGCGTTAATTTCTGTTTTCTTTTCTTGTTCTTTCATCATCCTTTCATTGTCAGCCTTATAGCTTTGTAATTCGACCATGAGGCTCCTCACAGTCTCGGCTAGACCTGGAGGGGTCCCTTCTTCCCTCCTTTCGTCAAACTCTTCGTCTCTATTGTGTGAGCCTTCTCCCACTTCTTGGTGAGTCACCATACTATGCGTTGATAATTTCCCACGGTTGATCTTCCGCTTGTGTGCAAAAGGAAAAATGTTGGTTGTTATTCAATATTTATATTTATTTATAGCCAGTACATAATTCATATTTTCACATGTACACACACACAATAGGTTTTTTTTTTCATTCTTAACTTCATCTTTTTTATTAGGAAGGTTAAGACAGGGGGTTACTCTTTTTAAGAGTGTTATGAACGGAGCTTCTGCACAACTCATTCATGAGCCCAAGCAGGGTGAGTGTTGTAACCATGCTCTGATACCAATTTGTCACATACCCACTCTAGCATAATAATTTTTTTGCCTTTTCTCGAGGGACAGAATCCCCGAAACCCTACGGGGCTTAACACAGGCTGTAGACGCCACCTCTGCCTCAACAGAGTCTCTTCACAACCTCTCTATCTTAAGGATCGATCAGTTTCTTTTATGAGCCGAAACGGATTCTTTTGATTCCCAGCTGGAATCTCCTTCCAATCGATCCACAAGTCCTTTTAGAAGCCCCCCTATGCAAGCAGCACTAGGCATGAACTCCATGACTCCCAAGTGACCACAGCGCTATGAGCAAGGGTTAACCCCAAAAAGGTACTTGTCGCAACTCACAACTCCCGAGTTCGTGAGTCGAGGCTCCCGACTCTTCTTTTCCAATCTCACGATACCCGAGATCACAAAATGGGTATAGCTCTCCTCTGTTAGAGCCCTCCACGCGTGACCATCGGCTAAGCTTAATGCTAGCTCCTCTCGCTACTCGCCACTTCACAAATCGAAAGTTTGAGCCCTCATGCTCTTATCCCGCGAATCCCCGAGATGTGAAAATTCAATGGAGTGTTAACTCCTTTCTCCCGGTGACGCGTGTCCGCCTATCAATCATACGGGCCCCACTTTGTGGTTCTGCCACATGTTCCTTCATGCCCGAATCTCAGCACTTCACGACTTCTGATGTCAAGAAGAGGTTCTCTCAACCTCCAAGCCTCCGAAGGAGCGATGCGCCCGATGAAGCTCTGTATCCAACGGTCCTCCCTTGACCTGGATCCAACGATTATCCTTGATCCTCGCAATTTCTCCACTCACGACTTAGAGCACCCAACTCTTGGGATCTCATCTTGCGAACCTCCGAGTTCGTGAGATCCCTCGATTTCTGCCACCTGTCCCCCTCAAATGGGCGGTCCTGATCTTCTCGCGACTTCGCCACTCGCAAAGTCTAGGTGCCCAACCTTAGCACCTTCCCTTCACAAAACCCCGAGAAGCGATGTTAGTTTTCCCTCTCGTGTTCTCGCTATTCGCGACTTCGCAAGTGGAAGGGTTGAACTCTCATTCCCTTATCTCATGAATCCTCAAGACGCAAGAGGTAAACGGGTGTTGACTCCTTTCACTAGGTGACACATGTCCACCTATCTATCACATGGGCCCACCTTGTGGTTCTACCACGTGTCCCTCATTCCCAGCTTCGACACTTCACAACTTCGCTTCCCGAAGCGCTACCTCCTTTGTATCCCGACACCCGAAGTGTCGAGATCCCAAAATCCTCGCTACTCCTTATCACAACTCGTGACTTCGGGACTTTCGGGACAAAAGTCTCGACCTCCTATTCGCCGATATGCCGAAATGCCAAAATTATGACACATCATCAACGTGGGTCCCACGATGGAATTTCCCTCCTTTTTGGAGTTTCGGACTTCGCAACTTTGCGAATCTTGATGCTAATATTTCAGTTCTTCAACCCACGAAACCCCAAAATACCGAGTTTCGATGCACTTCACCAATAACTAGCTCACACAAATCCTTTCTCCCCTTCGGGACTTCACCTTTCGCGATCTCGCAAATCTTGAGACAAGGGTTTTAACCCTTCGACTCGTGAATCCACGAAATGAGTTTACGCGAGTGATCCAACGGTTCTTGTCGACTCAGATCCTACGGTCCGATTTCTCCCGAACTCAAAACTTGAAAATAGGCTTACCGTAACTCCCCTGTTCCTCTACAAGATCTGATGACTCTAGGGACTTCGCGAATTCTCCACGGAGAATTTTGATCGTCCAATGCCTCCTTGACGACTCTTGCGAAGCGAACACAGTAATTCCTTCGCTGTTATTTCAGGATTTCAAGAGGATCATTCTTCCTCGTACAAGGTTACTAAGACTTGCGCCTTCAAATCCTTTTCCAGGTTCTTGGTGAGATTTCTAAGAAGGGTGTCTCTATGGGGAGATCTATCCAGTGTATTACCTAAGACAGATAAGGGTATAGATTTCTCGAGAACAGACTTGAAGTCTGAATTAATTCAATATGCGTATAAATAACGATTTATAAAACATAAGCCATATGTAGTCTTTCCATTATAAGTGTGCAACCACCATTTCTAAATCAAAACACTACAGAGGCAATCTTATACTCAAACCATTCATTAAAATGCACAGACTGTGAGCATACATGTTAGCATATAAATTTCAAGATGCAATATGTAATACACTTATCAGAGATAACACCATATGTGATTGCAACTGCTGAGAGGGGTGCTCGTTTCCACTCAACCGTAAGCTCATCGACTCCCAACGGATTTACCACTAGCCACCCCCGAGCTGAGACCACATTGCTACGAGACTACATCTTTGTTTTCCAGTGACTGAGAACGAAGGTTACTCTCCTTCTTCTCTGCTATCACTCACTCTGTGTTTTCCAGAGTTCCTCTTCCTCTTTCCCTCGCGTTTTCCCTCGATCTCCCACACTTCTTGCCTTTTCTCTGTTCAGCGAGGTTGCGTGTGGCATGACTTTCCTCGTAGTGGTCAGGTCTGAGGACTCTACAGATGGGCAGTTCACCCCCCATCGCTCATTACTCATGAGGAGCCCTTTACCTACCAATCCTGATGAGTCATTTAATTCGGGGCCAGTGAGTCGCTCTTGGTTCTCCGGGCCAGTGAAGTCCAAATACAGTATTGGTTTCGGTGGAAGTTAATGCCACCATTCCAGGTGCCTTCCACCACGTTTCTCCATCCATCGTGGTCTCTTTTTTTAGCATATCCCCTCTCAGCAGTCCTGCAATATATATATTCATAATATTATTCACATTCATCGACCTTTTTCACAAGGTCCATTCACATCACACATTCACATTTTTTGGGTTTTCCACAGTTCTTGGCCAGTATAGTTATTTTTACAAACTAGGGGAAACAGGGTGTTATAATTGCGCACCCCTGAGAATCATCATGAGTTATTGTTGCAGTCTTCCCTCACAACATCGTGGTTCCTCTTGAACTAGGTAAACGTTAACCTACATTTTGAGCCACGACGAGAGTGCTAGTAGGTTGTGGTAGGGATGTTATCCACACCTCTCCCTCAACATCTCTGGTAGTCGTGCGTGACCCCTCTACTCCACATGTGAGTCTAGTCAGAAAGAAATTGTCAACCTGCATCATCAATGAATCATGTCAGCAATATATCCATAATCATATCATCTAATTAGATGCACTAATATCACATATAAAACAATCAAACCCCAACTATTCACTCCCTGACTCGATTCGGAGTCCAAGAGGTTCTATCGATGCCTCTGCATCCTTGAGGTCCAAAATCCTGCACACTCAGTAAAACCGAGTCAATAGAACTTGTCTATGTCAATGCATCAAAACAACATGACATCAACCCATAACGCCTCATAATCAAAATCAATGTTTTAGTAGCATAATAATATGGATCACTTGCGAGCAAGTGTCCTCAAAGAATAAGTTCGCTCAGTGCACAAGAGAGGGATGTTACATACACCCCCTCTTGGTCTAAACTTCATCCCAAAGTTTCACAGTATAAGTGCCAAAAATAATGTGTATCACAGTATCATAAGTCTATCTATCAAACAAAAATGGAAACTATTGGCGCATATCATATGCGTCCTTCCAGTTCATCGAGTGTAGACTATAGTTGTCCCACTAGACCTTGACCTGATCTACTATTCGATGCCATAGATGTCGAATGAAATGATCCAAGATGTGGGTCGAATCAGCTGTAAGCACCCACTTGTCCAATAACTACAAGGAACTCATGTCAATAACATGTGTAGGATCACTAATATAATGTCTCAAAACATATACGTGAAAAACATCGTGCATACGCTCAAAGAATCAGGCAAGGCCAGTTGATAGGCCACAGGCCCCTTTCTCTCCACAATATCAAAAGGTCCCATGAACCTAGGATAAATTTTATCTCCCTTTCCAAACTTGATCAAACTCCTATGCGTCTTAGACTACAAGAAGACTCGATCGCTGACCTCGTAACTACGGTCGACACGGTGCGCATCGGCATAACTCTTCTATCGATCCTGCGCTTCTTTAATCCTTTTTCTTATTGTTTGAATTTTCTCTTCCATTTCTTGGATCACTTCTGGTCCCACCAGGACCCTATCCTCAAATCGATCCCAACTCAAAGGTGTCTGACACGATCACTCATAAAGAAACTCTAAAGGCGCCATCTTAATGGTGCTTTGGTAACTGTTTTTATAAGTGAATTCCACCAGTGGCAAGAATTCTTCCCAACACTTTTGTTAGTCCATCACGTACATGCACAACATGTCTTCCAAGGTCTGGTTCATTCATTTGGTCTGCCCGTCAGTCTCCAGGTGATACGCAGTACTGAAGTTAAGCAGGGTTCCCAAGGCCTCTTGGAAACTCATCCAAAATTGTCTAGTAAACACCGATCCTCAATCGGATATAATCCTCTTAGACATGCCATGCAGCCTCATAATCTCACTTATGAAAACTCTAGCTATGCCAGGTGCCTGATACGTCGTACATGCAGGAATAAAGTGAGCACTCTTCTTCAAAGTGTCTACTACTATGATAATCGAGTCGTGTCTCCTTCCCGTCAGTGGAAATCCAACAATAAAATCCATTGAAATAACCTCCCATTTCGATTCTGGAATAGCGTGTGGCTGTAGTAATCTTGTTGGGTGTCTATGTTCAGCCTTTACCTGCTGACATTCTAGACATCTGGCCACATAGTTGACTATGTCTGTCTTCATTCCCTTCCAGAAGAATAAGGGTTTAAGGTCTTCCCTCATCTTCATGACTCTCGGGTTAGCCATGTATACGACTCTATGAGCCTCTCTTAGGATCAACATCCTCAACTCGTCGTTCAGCGGTATGTAAATCCAATTTTTAAACCTCAATAATCCAATGTCGTCAAACGTAAATATTTCAAATTTTGGTACCATCATTGTGTTTTGTCCGATAAAAACCTCGACCTCTCTGTACCAGTCATCGTCACGCTATAAAGTTAGTATATTTTCACGTAGATTCATCTGAAGAGGCATCACTAAAAATATGTGTGGTCTCTGACTCAATGCATCTGCCAATCAGTTCACTATTCCTTTTATGTAAGTGATCTCGAAGTCGTACTCGTTAAGAAATTCCGACCAATGTCATTGTCGCGCGTTCAAGTCACTTTGCTTAAAGAGGTGTTGTAGTCCACAGTGGTCCGTCTTTAGTTCAACTTTTTGTCCAACAAGGTAGTTTCTCCAAACCTTCAAGGCATAAACAATGGATAACAACTCCAAATCATGCGTCACGTAGTTCTCCTCATGCCTTCTCAGTCTCCTGGAGATGTAAGCGATCACTCGACTATCTTGCATCAAGACTCTGCCTAAGCCTTCCTTGGATGCATCAGTGCATACCAAGAAGTTCGCATCCATGTCAAGGAAATGTAGTATCGGTGTTGTTGTCAACAACTCCTTGAGCCTATGAAATACCTCCGCGTATTTCTCTGTCTAAAGAAACTTCTTTCTCTTCTTCGTTAACTCGGTAATCGGGTTTTATATCTTCGAGAATCCATCAAAAAACCGTCGATAGTATCCTTCTAAACACATGAAGCTACACACTTCTGGGACATTCGTCGACACAAGCCATTCCATAATAGCCTCGACCTTTGTTGGATCTACATCGATACTTTCACCGGAGATGACATTCCCTAAGTAGTGGATCTTTGATTGATAAAACGAGCATTTGGACAAATTCCCATACAATTTGTGCTCTCATAGACACTGTAGTACCACGTGCAAGCGCTCGTCATGCTCCTCCGTCATTCAAGAGTAAATCAAATATCATCCATGAATACTTGGACGAACTTATCCAAGTACTCACGGAACACCCCATTTATCCAACTCATAAATACCCATGGGGAGTTTGTTAGTCCAAACGGTAAAACTGTCTACTCGTAATGTCCAAACCTCGTCTTAAGGCGGTCTTAGGGACATCCTCCTCCTCGATCTATAACTAGTGATACCCTGATCGCAAATCGATATTTGAGAACACCATCGCACCCTTCATCTGATCGAACAGATCATCAATCCTCAGCAACAGATACTGATTCTTAATCCTTTCCTTGTTCAATTGATGGTAGTCAATGCAGATCCTCCACGACCCATCCTTCTTTCATATGAAAATAACAGGTGCACCCCACGGTGACACACTTGGACGTATCAATCCCAGGTCAAGCAATTCCTTCAATTTCATTCTCAACTCCTGTAACTCCGGGGTCGACATCCAATAAGGTGTTCTCATTATCGGTTCAGTCCCTGATTTTAGGTCTATAGTGAACTCCAATTCCCTCTCTTGAAACATCCCAGGTAACTCCTCCGGAAGGACATCTGTAAACTCTCTCACCACCAGAAGGTGTTCTAGACCTTCCACCACTCCCTTCTCATTTAACGCAATGATCGCATAAATCTTTCACCCTTTGTGCATGCTCTTCTATAGCTGCAAGGAAGAGATGAACCTCAGGGAAACTCCCTGGTTCCGACCTACAATCACAATTCCTTTTCCTTCATTATCAACCAAGCTCAACCGTTTCATCTTACAGTTGAGTATCGCCTCATGCGATTCCAACCAGTCCATACCGATCACGACGTCATAAGATATGAAGATCGTGATGTATAGTTTGGCCCTATTGAAAATATTTCCCATGTTAAGGTACAAATCGTAACCTTTCCTCCAACCCATTGTTGGTTCTCGAATCCATCTCTACAAAGATAAACTTATCTTGTTCGACTACCTTTAACTTAATCCTTTTTAGTGCTGCACCAGAAATGAGACTCTCGGTGGCATCGGTATCTATCAAATACTAAGGGTCTAGTCAGTGACGGTACCTGATGTCTCGAGCACAGTTGAATGGTGCTCTGCCTGGTAGTTATTCACTGTTGCATGAATCTGATGGACCTTTCCCAAATATCCCATGGTAGTGGGTCTGACTGATCGAGATGCTCTAGTCCTCTTCAATGGGTCATCCCGCTATAAATGTGGCTCCCCACATTCCAACATACTTTCTTCGATCCAGTAATGTTGGTAACCGAAGTAGAAGATAAATTCTAACACTAAGGCCAACACAACTTGTTGACCATATGTTTCTCGATAATTTGGGTGCGGAGCATACTGAAGTAGCTCCAAAACAGGCCTCGTACTCAGGCCCCGTGCAATTTCCTTGTCGCAAGGCATTGAACTCATGGAGCTGACGATCAATGAATTCCTTAGAAGATACCTCTCCTAGAACCATTCCCATGACAATTCATCGATAGCCATGTTCAAAAGTGGTAGGAGCATCTTCAGCCATAGAAGAGCGCTCCCCTTTAGTTGAAAGACCATCCTGCGGACCTTCATGATGGAGGTCGTAATCGTGAAGAGTGAAGCACAACGCTTTGCCCTACAACTGTGCCTCAATGGCATAGCCATCCGCCACACTCGTGGAATCGAAAAATCAACTCTCTCGAGTTCTCTGTGGATGCTAACGGTACTAGCTAGGGCGCATTGTGGACCCTCAGGGGTACAAGTGCCTTGGCCTCCTCTCAGTACCGATGGTGAATCAAAGCCCTTTCAAAACACCTAGAAGATCTTTGTCAGAACATCGTCATCCCTTATAGCAAGTGAATCTAGCCCAAGGACTTTCCCCTCCCTTTGGGGGTTCGACTCCAAGGGTGTGGAAACCTCTGCAGGCGTCGCACTTCCTTCCACAACACCACGTTGTGAACCTCCGAGGGTCCTCTAAACGAGATCACTGGATGAAATCGTTAAATTTTTAAGCAGTGTTAGGTTGATACTCAAAGGTTTACTACAGTGGAAAGCAAGGCGATCCATATTTGCAAGGTTGAACCCGCTCTGATACCATATGTAACAACCCCTTCGTTATGGCCACGGGCTAAGATTTTTTTTTTTTGTTTGTTTTAATAATTAAGAGGCAAGAAGGCAACGATGACAAAATATGACCACACCACAAACGACGAACAAAAGCACACAACCCAAGCAACATGCAACTATCACACCACAAACAAGCACAAGGGAAACTGGGCAAAACATGCACAGGATAACCAGGAGGAACAACTGCCCACCTGACACCAATACGACCACGCATACAAGCTAAGGGACAAAATCCCCATCCTAACACACCGACCTAGACGAACAAGACGAGAACCTCAAGGCGCGTGAACCCAATGCTTGAAGGCGTTCAACCCATGCGCCAAAAGAAACTTGCAATGCCCGAAAACACTCACATAGAACACACCGACTCCAACCAATATTTTGTTTTCCACTATCCCACAGGTGATATATGTGTCCATACCTTGGTGCAAACATAAGTTGTTCGAACCAAGGACTCTATAAAAATCTGATGCGCTAGGAGTCAAATACTGACTGGGGGATTGTACCTACACCCCACACAAAAGGTCGATGAGACACAAGAGGACGAAGACAAGGGGCGCCATCATCCCATACACGACATCGTCCCCGACCCAACCAATCATCCAATGTAACCGGTCCATGATTACAATCTATTTTAACATCAGTTCAATTCTAAACGGGGCACGTCAAGTTACAATTAGTCAATAATGCACCCGCTAAATAAATGTTAATACAATCAATCTTGCAACTCTAAGTAATCAATACTAAAACTATAATTATAAATTGCATCCAACCTCAATTAAAATTCAATTTATGAAGTATAAAATTTGCAATCCAGTCTTTACTCACCAATCAAATTTTAATCATTAACACAACCTAGATGGTCAAATCTATATTAATCAAAAATCTCCATCCAACTAGCCATTAACTTAATAACAATAGTAACAATATTAAAGTAGAATGCTACCATTATAACAATTAATAAAGAAAATAACATGGCAATTAACCTAACAATTAATATAGCATTAACAACACTAACTACATCAAGGCAGAAAGCAGCAATGAAACATTTATTAACTTAATAAATTAACGCATGTGTCTATCCTTACTAAATGTACCAAATGACAGTTGTTTACAAACATTAAAGGAATCGACTAAGAAGTGTTAATGCCATAAATCCATATGCATTCAATGAGAGACTAAGGCCATGCACCGAATTAGGTTTACTGTCATACGCCTTTAATAAGATTCACTGCCAGGTAAAGGTAAAAACTCAGGGCATAACGCCGAAGCATTTAGTTGGTTGTCTAGAACTGAGGTCATTTACAGGTTAAAGGAACAGTCAGCAAAATAGGCAACTCGTGGCCATTTGACTGCAAAAACAGTCCACAATAAAGGCAATTTGGGGGTGAATGACTGGAAAAACAAAGTCATCAAATCCAAGGCCAAATTGTGGGTGATTAAACAACAATCTCGGTCTTATTTTATTAGCAAAGTCGAGGGCATTTAAACAGCATCTCAGTCTCATTTTAAAAGGAAAAACCGTGGGTATTTAAAACAACAATCTCAGTCTCATTTAAAAGAAAAAAAATTGGGTATTTAAAACAACAATCTTAGTCTCATTTAAAAGCAAAAATCGTGGTTATTTAAAACAACAGTCTCAGTCTTATTTAGAAACAAAATCATGGGCATTTAAAATAGTAATCTCAGTCTCATTTAAAAGAAAAATCGTGGGCATTTAAAACAGTGATTCAGTTAACTTTCAAAGGGAAAAAACGTCGGTAAATATAGCTAGCTCAGGAAGTCGATTAGAGAAAATTCGAGGGCATTTTTAACAGTAACTCAGTCCCATTTTTAAGTAGAAAAAATCATGGGTAAATGAAACTAGCTCAGGCAGTCGATTAGAGAAAATTGGATGGCATTTTTAACAGTAACTCGGTCCCATTTTTAAGTGGAAAAAATCATGGGCAAATGCAACTAGCTCAAATAATCGATTAGATCAAATTCGCGGGCGTTTTTAACAGTAACTTAGTCACAATTTCTAGGCAAAAGAGTGGTCAAGGATTCCCAGAAGGACATTCATGTCGTAGTCATTATTTAAAGGGTAAAAAGTTGGGCAAATGCACAAAGGTAAAAAAAAAAAAAAACGCAGAGAGGGATGAATAAACCGAGGTTTCCCTTTTTCACTGTCAGGATGTCAATGCCAACACATACAAGAAAACAAAAACGTTTTGTATTTCTTACCAGGGTACCAAATGTAAAATGCAGATAGAGAAATAACACAAATCGTTTATCCATTTCTAGTGTACCAACTATAATAACACAGACTTAGAATTTAAATTGTTTTTCCATTTTCAGGATGCCAACAAAAAAACACAGTTTGAAATTAAATTGTTTTACATTCCAGGATACCAATATAAAAATGCAAATTGAAATTAAATATTTTACATTTCTAGGATTCCATTATAAAAACGCAGATTGAAGTTAAATCATTTTTACATTCCGGGATACCAATATAAAAATGATGACAACAGTAAGAGAACACCAGGGTCCATTGGGATAAATCATCGAAGGGATCGCGGGGATTCTATCAGTCAAGGTGCAAAAAAAGAAACAACAAGGAAGCAAGATAATCCATACGCAAAGGTCTTACTGGAAGGCGCAAGTCAAACAATCAGTCCAGGACAACAACTGAGGTAGATGGCTGACAGGAACGCCCTTCGCTCATCATCCACGCACAGAAAAGCAGGGCGTTGAGATCCATAGGTCTATTAATGTCGAAGCTACAACCATAGATCAGGCTCCTGGCCGACTACTCAGGTGAGGACTGATGAGCTAGGGACAAAGGGAAAAACAACCACAAACTTCAAAAATCAATACACCCAAGGGAGGTCAAGACATGCCAGGAATCGAAGGCCATGGGAAGACCAACATCGAGCTAACGACTATGGAAAAATTCAGTCATCTACTAGAACGCTAAGACAATCAATTTACTTACCCAATTAAACATGGAGATCCAAGCATAAATCCTACTACAATCTACCATGCAAAAATAAAGAAGCGTATCGTTGCCTTCTCGCCCGCTCTGAGTTGTCCCACGCGCTTCGTGCAACTCTCTCTTTCCAACCGATGAGGATTCAGCGGTACCTCCCAGCCAACGCTAGGGGTACTCTTCTTCCCCCTTAGCCCCCCGAGCTCCAAAGGGGCCACACACACTAACCAGAGAATCAACTACCTCCAAGATTTCCTCGCAAAGCCGAGCTACCACTCCTCACCGAGCTGGGTATCCCAACTCCCACAAGCTAAGTCAGTCAAGTATATATTTCTATAGTGTAACATTACGCAAACAGAAGAGATATTTCCACCTTCTCCTCCCTCCATTATATAGAGTTTCGAACCCCTTTACCTTCCCAAATTCCCATTTAAATTAATGTTTAATAAATTAATTCCTAAAAATCATCCCCGTACAAGTGTCACCCATCACCTTCATTCCTCCATAAATTAATTTCTTTAATTAATTAATTACCCTTATTTCCCTCACCCACCTAGAGTCACTCCTAGAATCGCTCCTAGGTGTCCCCAAAATCCCTTA
>ML826509.1:45609-90459 GCA_009831015.1 Picea engelmannii
GTTTGAAACCAAAAGAGGTTTTTTTTGGGAATGGTACTCTCCACAAAAAACTCTCTCGGTTTTTACACAGGTATCACATTTTAAGATATTCGAATATATCTTTGAAACCTATTTTTCAGATATTTCACAATAAATAATTTCCTATTTTAGTCACTAATTTTGGGCGAGGTTGTAGAACAGATGGAGATAAATTTTTGGAAACAAAAAGAGGTTTTTGTTTGGAACGGGCCCTTCACAAAAACCTCTCTCATATTTTACACAGATAGCACCGTTTGGAAGATACGAAGAGATTGTTGGACCCTATTTTTTAGGAATTTGCCAGATTTATTTTACTAAAACATCTCATGCACAACAGTTGACAAGCCACCTCATCAATTCGACTTGTAGATCAGATTTTATCTTCTCCTTGATTATTTGAAACAAGAAACTAAATACAGATGAGGATGTTTTCAGATCCATTTCTTTTAGATCTTGATAAATATGTATTCTTCCTATATAAACAGGGTAGAAGGAGAAGTAAGGTTGGATTAGTTGGGCATTCAAGGGTTATTTTTGTAAAAAATCCATTGTAAGACAAGACTATATTCCATATTGGTACTAAATGGAAAATGCATGTTGATGGTCAGATCTTCTTTCATATCTTTATCTGTTTCTTTTCTTACTTGAATTCATTTATTTTGTTGCAATGCATATGATTTCTTGATTGTGAGTGACACAATGAACATTTTACTGTCTTTGTTCATAATCAAGATTGTTTTCAAGTACATGTTATTGTTTCTTAATGATATTTTGAAATAAGAAATCCATGTGTGAGTTGACAAACTAGATACTCACATACATTCCTTTCTTTATTTACCTTACTGTCTGATCTATTAATGTGACTACAATTTACTAAACCAGTGGAATGTTTTCTTGCTTTTACATTGAGTTATATGCTTATTTTGAATCCTTGAACCAACTTTCAACCATTTTCTAAAAACCTATGAAGAAAACCCTTAAAAATACCATTGTAATAACCTGATGATGCCCTAGATTTTCCTCTCACAGTCAAGTGCAACTTTAGGGACTAACATATTTTGGCATCGTTGTCGGGGACAGAGGAACGATGAATTTATCCCTAGGAGAACGACAACGATCAATTCTATCTCTTGATGGTGAACAAGAGTTGGACACTTTTTATGATTGTATCATTCACCTGGCGACTCCATGAAGGAAGAATCAATTGGCAACTCCATTGATCTGAGATGTCAAAGGCTATGGAAGCCATTTTGTTTTGTAGGTTTTCTCCATTTGATTTCTCCGGTATTCATGGTTTTCCAAATGTTGTGCCTACTATGCATGAATGAGGAGATTACCTTCCGAGGTTCAGAGGAGATGATCACGATCATCCTGCAGAACACTTGATTGATTTTCATCAATACATGGACCAACTTGGTATTTATCATGAAGATGTATTTTTGGAGATGTTTATGTACTCCTTGGAAGGAGAGGTGAGACAATGTTACCAATCTCTTCTTGTTTCGAGTATCTCATCATTAAATTATTTTCGTGTTGCTTTTCATTCTTTTTGTAAGAGGATTTCTCCTGTCGAATGCCTCTTGAATGATTGTTGTGAGCAATTTAAACCTCTTAGCAAAATTTTTGGGAGGGATTTAGTGATGAGATCAATGAAGATATTTTGGAATGTTCTCATAATGCTCCTAACAATTTTGATGGCCATTTGAATGGGTTTCTTCATGAAGAATTTTCTACTGGAAATATTTGTGAAGGCCAGTATTGTAGTGAAGAAATTATTGAAGATTATATTGATGGTGAACAAAATTTTTCATCATTACCAGTTTAAATCAATCAAAAGTCCATCCTATCATGATGAAGAAGATTTGATCATTCATGAAAATTTATTTCATTTTTCTTTTCAAGGAGAAGTTTTTCAAGATGTTATTGATGATAGTGTCATGGATAGTATGACAACAAATTTATTGGATTTTCATAATGAAATTTTTGTTCCAAAAGACCAGGTTGTTCATTTATGTTCTTTCTTTGAAGAGCATGATGAAACAAAATTTTGTGAATTTCAAAATTCAATTTTTTTTTATAGTCAACCTATATATGATGAATATGAAAATGGAGAAGAGCATAATTTCACATAAACATTCATTGACCTGTGCAACAGTGAGCTCGTTTTTGATGAGTATGAATATGATGTTGGAGAAATAGATGAAGAAAATCAACCTATCCAAGATGTTGTTGTTCACTGTCATAAAACAAGTGATGTTCATGTGTTTTTTCAAGGAAATCAAGTGGATTATGGTCTCACAAATAAAACAGAAATTGCAAGGGAGAAGTTTGGGTTTTTTCATCAGCTGAAGTTTTTTCATATTATATATGATCCAGTAGCCATCTACACAGAGTCAGTGTTTCCAGAGGTTCAAAATTTTGCATCATTTCGAATTAAAGCAAATTAAAGCTGTAAGTATGGGCTACCCATTCATTTTTTACTGCAAACATCTTAGTTTTTCTACATTTTCTTATTTACTTGCAAGGAAGAAGACCATCTTATCATTCAAATGCTTTCATGGCTGCATTGGAAGTTTTGTGTGACCTTATCAAGGCACTAATTGGTTAGTTGTGTAGGGGTTGTAGATAAATAAGATTTATTTTTTAGCATGTTGGTTTTAGTTTGAAGATGAATTTACGGTATGAGAGTAGTGTCAAGTTTTCAGTATGAAAGAATAAGGACTCCATAGCCCAATGGAAAGACTACTTATAGTTTTGTAGTTGTTATTTTTGGATTGCAAATAATGGAATGGATGGACAGGGAAATAATTACAGTAAAAGTTGATGATGATGAGGGATGTGAAGGCATTGGTCAACAAGTTCATAAAGTTTCATCATGAAACTTTATCCCCAGAAGGATCTCGTGTTAGTCCTTAACCTTGTTTTTGACTCATTGGGTGTCCTTAATCCATGTTCTACTCATTTTCCATGATTTTTTATTAAACTTTGTTTTTCCCTTCTTGGCTCGAAGACTACTTTTCAATATTTGTTGCACATTTTAAATGATTTTTGAATTTTTTAAAGATTAGGATTTGATATGAGGATTTTTTGTCACATCACTTGTCGTTTCATTATTTGAATTTTCAAAATTTTCCAAGTCAGAAAAGGTGCTGCAAGAATATCTCTATTCTTGTAGTGCAGAGAATAATCATTTTTTTGCATGCACCACCCTGCCCAGATCGTGTCCTAACATTTTAAATCATGATTAGAGGATCTGCATACCTCTTCATGATCTACTTCAGGTTGCTATTTTTATGATAACAACTATATACGAAGGATTGAGCTGTACTCTCCATCTCTACATCAAATCAACACGTCCAATTACCATGAATGAAATCATCACCTTCCTATTTTAGTATGTATGTTATTCTATGTAGGGTTTGTAGGTAAAGAGACGACTTCTAGTTTTTAACAGCTCTCGGGAAATGAAGATTCAACCCTCGATATTCTCAAAATTGTCTACAAGATCATATAAATGATATGGCACCCAAAAGAGTGGATATATAATCAGATTGGAGCCCAAAGGAACAAAATTGCTCGAAGAATCCCCTCAGATGGAACAAAAATTCAAGGATGTTGGCTGGTTTGACTTTTTCTCAACGTTCCAGGGGCATGACTAACATATCTCGATGAAATTTGCACAGAATTTTGATGGCTTCAAATATGTGGTGGGAAAACTTCTGATGCATGTGATAGAGCATTCTATTGCTAAAGCCTACAGAATAGAAGTGTATGGGGAAATATTGTGGAAGAAGGAAAATGAAGTCATGGATTTTGTGAATCGGCTTCTAATTCTAGAAAATCAAAACCCTAACTGGAGCAAGGGTATACCACACAGCTAGGTAAGGAAATAGTGACAAACTTCCTTGCTAATTATCCACAGGTACATTACATGTGAAGGCATGTTTTCCTTGGTTCATCTCTATCATACCAAACTTTTGATTCATGTAAATGGTGATTACCCTCTCAACTTACCCTATTTTCTGTTAATTTTTTTATCCAAGATGTCTAAGAGGATCCAGTTCCATCCTGCTATAACAAAACAAAATCTTTTTCATCAAGGTTTGATTAGAAAATTAGTAGTCTTCTCCTTAAATTAAGTCCAAAGATATTGGGATTGGTTAATACATTCCTTACAACCGAATCTACAGTCAACTAAATCCAAAACTGTCAAGGGAAAGAAACCTGGAAAGGGTAAAAAGAAGAGTAAAAAGCAAGCACCTGTACCTAAATGCCCTAGAAGGAATTCTACCACAGTTGCCAATAAAATTAGACCAAATTCAAAAGCATGTTTCATCCTTCCATCAAGAAGGAGAATCTCATAATTATAGAGGATAATTGAGAGGATTCTAAGAAGGAGATCAAAAAATAGGCAATGGCATATTTTTTACACATAACATAGAAGGAATCTGAGGACTTGAAGAAGAAACAAGAAAAGGGAAAGAAAATTGCATAATACTCTAGAAGACCAGTGACCAGAGTAGCTACAAAATCATTTTCAGTATCTGAATCTATATTTAAGGCCACAGATGCAGTTTATGATGACACAAATGATCTTTTTCTAGAACTAGACCAGATGCAAGATCTTCCAGAAACCAGAGACTCTGACAACACTAAAGATGAATACCTTAGTTTTGGGCTATATTCTAAATATGTGATTAAATTAAGGAAACCCCAAGATGCTATAGATCTGAATTTACCTGCTCCTGTAGAGGAATATCCAAAATTTATAGTGAAAGCAAGGAAGGAAAAAGACAGAGTAAAGGAGCTGTAGAGTATGATTAAGCAATTGAATAAAGAGAAAGATTTTGTTGAACAATGAAATGATAAACAATAAGAAAAGATACAAGATTTTAAAAGGAAAATAAAATAACATAATGCATTGCTTAAAGAGGTAACAAAATCCAATATAAGGTTATATTGGCATAATGTTGTGTTCACAACCAAGCTTAAATAGAGAGACACCAGGGCTAGTTCAGTCATCATACCATGATAATTCAAGAATACTTTGCCTCAGTTTTGATTGTTCGACGATATTTCTTAGAAAGTAAAGATGAACACAACATAAAGAAGAAAAGACAGAAATCAAATACATGAAATACTTTGTTTTTCCTATTTTAGTCTTTATCTTCAAGAGTCGTTTTTGAAACTATGGAGATGAATTATTTGAAACCAAAAGAGGTTTTTGTTGGGAATCGGTCCCTTCACAAAAAATCTCTTGGTTTTTACACAACTATTACATTTTAAGAGATTCGAATATATCTTTGAGGCCTATTTTTCATAGATTTCACAATATATAATTTCCTTTTTTAGTCACTAATTTTGGGCGAGGTTGCATAATAGTTGGAGATGAATATTTGGAAACAAAAAGAGGTTTTTTCTGGGAGAAGGACCCTTCACAAAAACCTCTCTTGTATTTTACACACCTATCACCGTTTGGGAGATACAAAGATATTGTTGGACCCTATTTTTCAGGAATTTGCGAGATTTATTTTCCTAAAAAATATCATGGACATCCATTGACAAACCACCTCATCAATTCGACTTGGAGATCAGATTTGATATTCTTCTTGATTATTTGAAACAAGAAAATAAATATATATGAGGAGGTTTTCAAATTCATTTCTTTTGGATCTTGATAAATATGTATTCTTTCTATATAAACAGGGTAGAAGGAGAAGTAAGGGTGGATTAGTTGGGCATTCAAGGGCTATTTTTGTAAAAACTCCATTGTAAGACAAGACTATATTCCATATTGGTACTAAATGGAAAAGGCATGTTGATGGTCAGATCTTCTTTCATATCTTTATCTGTTTATTTTCTTACTTGAATTCATTTATTCTATTGCAATGCATATGCTTTCTTGATTGTGGGGACACAGTGAACATTTTATTGTCTTTGTTCATAATCAAGATTGTTTTCAAGTACATGTTATTGTTTCTTAATGATATTTTGAAATACGAAATCCATGTGTGAGTTGACAAACTAGATACTCACATACCTTCCTTTCTTTATTTACCTTACTATCTGATCTATTAAAGTGACTACGATTTACTAAACCGGTGGGATGTTTTCTTTCTTTTACATTTAGTTATATGTTTATTTTGAATCATTGAACCAATTTTCAACCATTTTCTAAAAACCTATTCAGAAAACCCTTAAAAATACCATTGCAATAACCTGATGATGCCCTAGTTTTCCTTCTTACAGTCAAGTGCAACTTTAGGGACTAACAAAATATATGGTTGATTTAATGGTTAGTGTTATGGTGAGTTGGATGGCTTGTACGTTGAATTGAATGAGGTTGGGGAAGGAAGTGATGTGCATTTATTGCACATCACTCAAACAACCCTCGAGGCCCATCACCCTAACCATACTTGCATTTGGTTTTTTGTCTCTAGTGGTTCTTGATGCTCCGCAATTTTTGGTTGTGAAGGAAGATACTATTCAATTTTCTCCCTCGAGCAAGATTTTCTAGGTATGGTTCCTTGTTTTTCCATCCATGATGGTTCCTCTGCGTTATGAATCATTTTTTGGCTTAAAATTGCTTGAGGTATGTTTTTTTCTTAAGTTTTTAGGTTGTGTATCAGTGATGTGTCTATGGGTTCTTCTTGTGAATATTCTAGATTGTTGGCATTTTAAAGAAAGAAGAATGGTTATTTCTTGTTGTGTGTAGTTTGTGCATGGGTTTATTGGTTAAAGCACAGAAAGACATGCTCTGTTAGCTTGGGGTTTCTGTTTTGGTTCTCTGTGGAACTTATGATTATAGTTTACCAAGCTCTGAGATTTACGCATGGGTTTTACAACCAGTCTTGGTGTTAAGTGTTGCCATTCCTTTTGTATCTGTGGTAGATATGTTTCAATTATCTGGGTTGCAATGTGAACTGTTAAGAGTTGGAGTGTTTCTTTCCGTGTATTGGTCGAGCCTTGATTTGTTATGTATCATGGAATTTCCCTCATTATCATTGTTGCTGGGAAGCATTGCACATTTGAGTTTATTATCACCCAAAACTTTAAATTGAAGCTTTCTACAGGTTTTTGGTTGGCCACGGGTTATGCTTGGGCATTCTTTTTACAGTGCTTTTAAGATTTTGTTTCCTCTCGTTCTGTGTTGAAGGTGGTTGACTATCATTTGATAACCCTCACTATCAAGAATATTATTAAAGATTATATGTTTGTGGTGAATTTGAAAGGGGCATGGGTTGAATGTGTCTTCAAAGACTTATTCCTTTAATTGAGCCATATATTATTACTCTATGTGCACTGTGTTTAAACCTTAATAACGATCTTTATATCGTTTCAAATCCAGTCAAAGGGTAAAGAACATTGTGTGTTTTCTTGGTCGATTGGGCATGATTTAGCTCTGTCTCTTGTTGGGAAATTTTTAGAAGAAGTTTATACATGTTAAATGGATGAATCAATTTTTGGCTCAGAGTTGCATGTTATTGGTTGGATGCTATTTCAAATCAATACTTATGTTGATTATATTGGAATAACACATGTGTGTGAATGGATTGGAGCCCGATTATGAGTTTTAATGTTGAGTTGATTAGGTCGAACAATGTTTGGAAAATCAACAAATGGTGGTTAATACTAGGCGTATTCTTATTTGAGTTTAAGGAATAAATATTGGATGTGTATGGTTGGAATCACTGTGCATATTTATATTTGATTTTAAAAGGAAAAGGATTTAGCATAGGAATATGAATGATTGTGGCTCAAAGAATCATTATGTTTATCATATAAGTTTAAATGTTGTTATCATGACTGCTATATAAATATTATATAGATGCAAGGGCTACTGTAATTGAGTATTTCTGGGCATAAGAATTATTTTTTGAAGTCAACAACCAATATGTAAAAGAAGTGATAGTTTAGATGGTGGTTTTAAAAGTGAATTTTGATTGAACTATGGTGGTTTGAACAAAGTTATGTTAAATTGTTTGATTTGATTTATTTTTATATGAACAGTATCCATATTACATCCCTGTCATGCTACCACTTTTTTACTCATTATATCCCCCTCATAATCCTAATTTCATTTAACAATCCTTGTTCTATAAAATAAATAAATAAACTATGTATAACAGTGACAAAGGATATTTTTAACTGATATTTTTTGGTATTTGATTGCACAGTTGAATTATTTTATTTATTGTTGAGAAGTACTCATGTATTTGTCCCCTCTCATTATATCACTTTTTCGCTCATTACACTCCCTCCCAATGTCCCATGAACCCTATCCACTCCCTTCTCACTTGGAAATTATTAAATGATTTCTTAAGGATGTATTTGCATGGGTCTTGTGTCAATATTGAGCCAAAAATTGTTTCATGCAAGAATAATGTCATGTATGGTCTGTTAATGGCTAGTTACTGATGAATTGCTACATACATGATGAGTTTCTTCAACAGGAGCAGTCATGGCAGAAATAATAGAGGAAGAGGTAACTGGAACAGAGGGCCTAGAAGGCCTATATTCTCCATTCATTTTGATGTTGACCCCCAAGAACTGAACCATCTATTTCAGGCTAGGTTCTATAATTGGATCGAGAAAGGAATAGTACAACCTCGACCAGAGAGACCCCCCTTTCATCCTCAAAACATCCCTGGTATTCCTGTGCCTCCTCATGTGTCCTTCCAACCAAAATTCCCTACAAATGATGGATGGAAAGAGATTGTCAATCCGGTTGTCTCTCACCATTGTAGCTAGCCCAATTTGTCATTACCTCCTCCACCACCTGTAAATCCTAATATTCAAATTTCCCCTATGCATTCACCTGTTTAATCCTCTCATGCTAGTAAAAGGCTCAAAACTGATGTCCCCCATGTGCAAGATAAAGACAAAGTTGTTGCCTCCCTTTCCTCTCCTTCAAATGACTCTTCAAAATCAGTGTCCTCCTGTATGCATCTAAATGATGATTGTTCCCATGCCATTAGTGAGATACAACCTCAAGGTTCAAATCAACCTAAGGCTACTTCTGGGAAGTCAAAGGGGGGCAACAGTGATAAAAGAAGGATTTCCTCTCAGAGTGGCAAGTATGGATTTTAATTTATGTGTTTTTATGATTGATTTGTTGAAGACAGTGGTCTGCAAAAAGTTTGGACAATAAGCTGTTTTTTTGGGGATAATGTGTATTATGTGGATATTTACATATTTTTGGATATGATTTGAATTATTTCTGATATTTGAATATTCAAATTTTGAAGGTATTTAAGGGAGTTACAAGGTGGCATGTGTTTAAATGATTATCCAAGTGTGTTTTATTTTATAATTTGAAAAGAATAAAAGAAGGGAGTCATAAGGGGTCCCACCTACCTAGTTATTATTAAATAAAGACCCTTAACTATTATTGTTATTATTATTATCTCTCCTAAACTAAATTAGTTAAGTTAAAGTAACTTAATTAAAGAAAGAAGTTGAAGTAATTCAACTTATTTGGAAGGCATAAAAGATAAATGAGAAGAAGAAACAAAAGGAGAATAGAAGGAGAAAGAAATACTAAGGTTTTCTCTTTTGTTTTCATGAGATAGTTTCATTTTTCATTCATTCTTGAGTTCATTCAAAACCTATTTCTATTTTTGACAGTAGGGTCCTATTGTAGACAACAAGGTTAAGAACTGAACCAAATCATCCAGATGCTTTTTTTAGAGGTGTTGATCTATCTTTGATAGTCTGTGTATACTTGTCTGTTCATGGATTAAGTTTCATAGCTGATAAAGGATATTGTGTAGAGTAAAATTGGCAGTAGTCTGTGGCAAGCTGATCTAGATTATAAAGTTCAGTTTTTACTTTTTGTTAGAGTCCTTTTGTATGGTTTTCATCGGGGATCTCTAAATTATACTTTGTTCCATGCCCTCATAGGGGTTTTTTTAAAGAGAAAAACACTTTTGATTTCTTGGAATGAAATAAAGAAGATATCCATTCTGTCTCATTTGTGTGTACCGATGTGTAACATCCCTCTCTTTCACACTGAGCGAACTTATTCTTTGAGGACACTTGCTCACAAGTGATCCAGATTATTATGCTACTAAAACATTGATTTTGATTATGAGGCATTATGGGTTGATGTCATGTTGTTTTGCTGCATTGACATAGATAGGTGCTATTGACTCGGTTTTACTGAGTGTGTAGGATTTTGGACCTCGAGGATGCAGAGGCATCGATAGAACCCCTTGGACTCTGGATCGAGTCAGAGAGTGAACTGTTGGGTTTTGATTGTTTTATTTGTGATATTAGTGCATCTAATTAGATGATATGATTATGGATATATTGCTGGCACGATTCGTTGATGATGTAGGTTGACGATATCTTGCTGACTAGACTCACATGTGGAGTACAGGGGTCATGCACGAATACCAGAGATGTTGAGGGAGAGGTGTGGACAACAACCTTGCGACAACCTACTAGCACTCCCGCTGTGGCTCTAACTGTAGGTTAACGTTTACCTAGTTTGAGAGGACCCATGATGTAGTGAGGGAAGACTATAACAGTCGCTCACGATGATTCTAAGGGGCACGCAATAATGTGGGGGCCTTATTCCTTAGAGGCACTTAGTCTCCCACAAGTTCACTTGGCGGAGTATTGACTCCAGGGGTTTTTGATGTCTACCAAGTCAGTTAAGAGGTGAGTGGCACCCTTGGAGCACGTGGTGTGTCCTGAAGGGCACGTCACACAAGAAAATGGAAAGAGGTGAGTGGCACCCTCGGAGCATGTGGTGCATCTTGAAGGGCACGTCGCACAAGAGAAACAAAAAAAGGCGAGTAGCACCCTTGGAGCACCTAGTGCATCCTGAAGGTCACATCGCGTGGTTATTTAATAAATGAATAATACTAGATGGATTTAGGACAATAAAGTGTTAAGGAAGATTTGAAACCTTTCCCTTAAAAAAAAATGTGTGTTGCCCCACCTAGGAAATTAAGGTCTAGGTCTAATCTTTGTTGGTGGTAAAATTTTACCTTTTTATAATATATATATATATATATATATATATATATAATAATAATAATAATAATAAAATAAAATAAAATAAAATAAATAATAAAGATAATCTTCATTAACCTTGTGACAAGAAGGGGTAAGCAGCTAAAGTGTTTTATCAAAATATGTTGGGATAAAAATTAAAAAAGGGGGAAATAATTGTTTTATTATATTAGGATAATTTAAAAATTATTAATTAAAAAGGGAAAAGGGAAAAAGTTAATTTCTACACCTGCCAAATTGAGTTCTAAATGAAAAAGGGAAAAAGGGGAAATCTAAAATAATTAGGGAACTAGGAAAAAGAACAAACCTTAAAGGAAGAGGAAACTCTAGGAAAACACAGTTAGTCCAACTTAGTAAGGTATCTACCATTTAAGAAATTTCTAATTTAAACTAAACTAGCAAATTAATAATGGGGAAAGTCATTAAAACCTGTAAGGGATTTTGGGGACACCTAGGAGCGATTCTAGGAGTGACTCTAGGTGGGTGAGGGAAATAAGGGTAATTAATTAATTAAAGAAATTAATTTATGGAGGAATGAAGGTGATGGGTGACACTTGTACGGGGATGATTTTTAGGAATTAATTTATTAAACATTAATTTAAATGGGAATTTGGGAAGGTAAAGGGGTTCGAAACTCTATATAATGGAGGGAGGAGAAGGTGGAAATATCTCTTCTGTTTGCGTAATGTTACACTATAGAAATATATACTTGACTGACTTAGCTTGTGGGAGTTGGGATACCCAGCTCGGTGAGGAGTGGTAGCTCGGCTTTGCGAGGAAATCTTGGAGGTAGTTGATTCTCTGGTTAGTGTGTGTGGCCCCTTTGGAGCTCGGGGGGCTAAGGGGGAAGAAGAGTACCCCTAGCGTTGGCTGGGAGGTACCGCTGAATCCTCATCGGTTGGAAAGAGAGAGTTGCACGAAGCGCGTGGGACAACTCAGAGCGGGCGAGAAGGCAACGATACGCTTCTTTATTTTTGCATGGTAGATTGTAGTAGGATTTATGCTTGGATCTCCATGTTTAATTGGGTAAGTAAATTGATTGTCTTAGCGTTCTAGTAGATGACTGAATTTTTCCATAGTCGTTAGCTCGATGTTGGTCTTCCCATGGCCTTCGATTCCTGGCATGTCTTGACCTCCCTTGGGTGTATTGATTTTTGAAGTTTGTGGTTGTTTTTCCCTTTGTCCCTAGCTCATCAGTCCTCACCTGAGTAGTCGGCCAGGAGCCTGATCTATGGTTGTAGCTTCGACATTAATAGACCTATGGATCTCAACGCCCTGCTTTTCTGTGCGTGGATGATGAGCGAAGGGCGTTCCTGTCAGCCATCTACCTCAGTTGTTGTCCTGGACTGATTGTTTGACTTGCGCCTTCCAGTAAGACCTTTGCGTATGGATTATCTTGCTTCCTTGTTGTTTCTTTTTTTGCACCTTGACTGATAGAATCCCCGCGATCCCTTCGATGATTTATCCCAATGGACCCTGGTGTTCTCTTACTGTTGTCATCATTTTTATATTGGTATCCCGGAATGTAAAAATGATTTAACTTCAATCTGCGTTTTTATAATGGAATCCTAGAAATGTAAAATATTTAATTTCAATTTGCATTTTTATATTGGTATCCTGGAATGTAAAACAATTTAATTTCAAACTGTGTTTTTTTGTTGGCATCCTGAAAATGGAAAAACAATTTAAATTCTAAGTCTGTGTTATTATAGTTGGTACACTAGAAATGGATAAACGATTTGTGTTATTTCTCTATCTGCATTTTACATTTGGTACCCTGGTAAGAAATACAAAACGTTTTTGTTTTCTTGTATGTGTTGGCATTGACATCCTGACAGTGAAAAAGGGAAACCTCGGTTTATTCATCCCTCTCTGCGTTTTTTTTTTTTTTTACCTTTGTGCATTTGCCCAACTTTTTACCCTTTAAATAATGACTACGACATGAATGTCCTTCTGGGAATCCTTGACCACTCTTTTGCCTAGAAATTGTGACTAAGTTACTGTTAAAAACGCCCGCGAATTTGATCTAATCGATTATTTGAGCTAGTTGCATTTGCCCATGATTTTTTCCACTTAAAAATGGGACCGAGTTACTGTTAAAAATGCCATCCAATTTTCTCTAATCGACTGCCTGAGCTAGTTTCATTTACCCATGATTTTTTCTACTTAAAAATGGGACTGAGTTACTGTTAAAAATGCCCTCGAATTTTCTCTAATCGACTTCCTGAGCTAGCTATATTTACCGACGTTTTTTCCCTTTGAAAGTTAACTGAATCACTGTTTTAAATGCCCACGATTTTTCTTTTAAATGAGACTGAGATTACTATTTTAAATGCCCATGATTTTGTTTCTAAATAAGACTGAGACTGTTGTTTTAAATAACCACGATTTTTGCTTTTAAATGAGACTAAGATTGTTGTTTTAAATACCCAATTTTTTTTCTTTTAAATGAGACTGAGATTGTTGTTTTAAATACCCACGGTTTTTCCTTTTAAAATGAGACTGAGATGCTGTTTAAATGCCCTCGACTTTGCTAATAAAATAAGACCGAGATTGTTGTTTAATCACCCACAATTTGGCCTTGGATTTGATGACTTTGTTTTTCCAGTCATTCACCCCCAAATTGCCTTTATTGTGGACTGTTTTTGCAGTCAAATGGCCACGAGTTGCCTATTTTGCTGACTGTTCCTTTAACCTGTAAATGACCTCAGTTCTAGACAACCAACTAAATGCTTCGGCGTTATGCCCTGAGTTTTTACCTTTACCTGGCAGTGAATCTTATTAAAGGCGTATGACAGTAAACCTAATTCGGTGCATGGCCTTAGTCTCTCATTGAATGCATATGGATTTATGGCATTAACACTTCTTAGTCGATTCCTTTAATGTTTGTAAACAACTGTCATTTGGTACATTTAGTAAGGATAGACACATGCGTTAATTTATTAAGTTAATAAATGTTTCATTGCTGCTTTCTGCCTTGATGTAGTTAGTGTTGTTAATGCTATATTAATTGTTAGGTTAATTGCCATGTTATTTTCTTTATTAATTGTTATAATGGTAGCATTCTACTTTAATATTGTTACTATTGTTATTAAGTTAATGGCTAGTTGGATGGAGATTTTTGATTAATATAGATTTGACCATCTAGGTTGTGTTAATGATTAAAATTTGATTGGTGAGTAAAGACTGGATTGCAAATTTTATACTTCATAAATTGAATTTTAATTGAGGTTGGATGCAATTTATAATTATAGTTTTAGTATTGATTACTTAGAGTTGCAAGATTGATTGTATTAACATTTATTTAGCGGGTGCATTATTGACTAATTGTAACTTGACGTGCCCCGTTTAGAATTGAACTGATGTTAAAATAGATTGTAATCATGGACCGGTTACATTGGATGATTGGTTGGGTTGGGGACGATGTCGTGTATGGGATGATGGCGCCCCTTGTCTTCGTCCTCTTGTGTCTCGTCGACCTTTTGTGTGGGGTGTAGGTACAATCCCCCAGTCAGTATTCGTCTCCTAGCGCATCAGAGTTTTATAGAGTCCTTGGTCCGAACAACTTATGTTTGCACCAAGGTATGGACACATATATCACCTGTGGGATAGTGGAAAACAAGATCTTGGTTGGAGTCGGTGTGTTCTATGTGAGTGTTTTCGGGCATTTCAAGTTTCTTTTGGCGCATGGGTTGAACGCCTTCAAGCATTGGGTTCGCGCGCCTTGAGGTTCTCGTCTTGTTCGTATAGGTCAGTGTGTTAGGATGGGGATTTTGTCCCTTAGCTTGTAGGCGTGGTCGTATTGGTGTCAGGTGGGCGGTTGTTCCTCCTGGTTATCCTGTGCATGTTTTGCCCAGTTTCCCTTGTGCTTGTGTGTGGTGTGATAGTTTCATGTTGCTTGGGTTGCGTGCTTTTGTTCGTCGTTTGTGGTGTGGTCATCTTTTGTCATCGTTGCCTTCTTGCCTCTTAATTATTAAAACAAAACAAAAAAAAAATTCTTAGCCTGTGGCCGTAACGAAGGGGTTGTTACATATGGTATCAGAGCAGGTTCAACCCTGCAACTATGGATCGCCTTGCTTTCCACTGTAGTAAACCTTTGAGTATCAACCTAGCACTACTTAAAACTTTAACGATTTCATCCAGTGATCTCGTTTAGAGGACCCTCGGAGGTTCACAACGTGGTGTTGTGGAAGGAAGTGCGACGCCTGCAGAGGTTTCCACACCCTTGGAGTCGAACCCCCAAAGGGAGGGGAAAGTCCTTGGGCTAGATTCACTTGCTATAAGGGATGACGATGTTCTGACAAAGATCTTCTAGGTGTTTTGAAAGGGCTTTGATTCACCATCGGTACTGAGAGGAGGCCAAGGCACTTGTACCCCTGAGGGTCCACAATGCGCCCTAGCTAGTACCGTTAGCATCCACAGAGAACTCGAGAGAGTTGATTTTTCGATTCCACGAGTGTGGCGGATGGCTATGCCATTGAGGCACAGTTGTAGGGCAAAGCGTTGTGCTTCACTCTTCACGATTACGACCTCCATCATGAAGGTCCGCAGGATGGTCTTTCAACTAAAGGGGAGCGCTCTTCTATGGCTGAAGATGCTCCTACCACTTTTGAACATGGCTATCGATGAATTGTCATGGGAATGGTTCTAGGAGAGGTATCTTCTAAGGAATTCATTGATCGTCAGCTCCATGAGTTCAATGCCTTGCGACAAGGAAATTGCACGGGGCCTGAGTACGAGGCCTGTTTTGGAGCTACTTCAGTATGCTCCGCACCCAAATTATCGAGAAACATATGGTCAACAAGTTGTGTTGGCCTTAGTGTTAGAATTTATCTTCTACTTCGGTTACCAACATTACTGGATCGAAGAAAGTATGTTGGAATGTGGGGAGCCACATTTATAGCGGGATGACCCATTGAAGAGGACTAGAGCATCTCGATCAGTCAGACCCACTACCATGGGATATTTGGGAAAGGTCCATCAGATTCATGCAACAGTGAATAACTACCAGGCAGAGCACCATTCAACTGTGCTCGAGACATCAGGTACCGTCACTGACTAGACCCTTAGTATTTGATAGATACCGATGCCACCGAGAGTCTCATTTCTGGTGCAGCACTAAAAAGGATTAAGTTAAAGGTAGTCGAACAAGATAAGTTTATCTTTGTAGAGATGGATTCGAGAACCAACAATGGGTTGGAGGAAAGGTTACGATTTGTACCTTAACATGGGAAATATTTTCAATAGGGCCAAACTATACATCACGATCTTCATATCTTATGACGTCGTGATCGGTATGGACTGGTTGGAATCGCATGAGGCGATACTCAACTGTAAGATGAAACGGTTGAGCTTGGTTGATAATGAAGGAAAAGGAATTGTGATTGTAGGTCGGAACCAGGGAGTTTCCCTGAGGTTCATCTCTTCCTTGCAGCTATAGAAGAGCATGCACAAAGGGTGAAAGATTTATGCGATCATTGCGTTAAATGAGAAGGGAGTGGTGGAAGGTCTAGAACACCTTCTGGTGGTGAGAGAGTTTACAGATGTCCTTCCGGAGGAGTTACCTGGGATGTTTCAAGAGAGGGAATTGGAGTTCACTATAGACCTAAAATCAGGGACTGAACCGATAATGAGAACACCTTATTGGATGTCGACCCCGGAGTTACAGGAGTTGAGAATGAAATTGAAGGAATTGCTTGACCTGGGATTGATACGTCCAAGTGTGTCACCGTGGGGTGCACCTGTTATTTTCATATGAAAGAAGGATGGGTCGTGGAGGATCTGCATTGACTACCATCAATTGAACAAGGAAAGGATTAAGAATCAGTATCTGTTGCTGAGGATTGATGATCTGTTCGATCAGATGAAGGGTGCGATGGTGTTCTCAAATATCGATTTGCGATCAGGGTATCACTAGTTATAGATCGAGGAGGAGGATGTCCCTAAGACCGCCTTAAGACGAGGTTTGGACATTACGAGTAGACAGTTTTACCGTTTGGACTAACAAACTCCCCATGGGTATTTATGAGTTGGATAAATGGGGTGTTCCGTGAGTACTTGGATAAGTTCGTCCAAGTATTCATGGATGATATTTGATTTACTCTTGAATGACGGAGGAGCATGACGAGCGCTTGCACGTGGTACTACAGTGTCTATGAGAGCACAAATTGTATGGGAATTTGTCCAAATGCTCGTTTTATCAATCAAAGATCCACTACTTAGGGAATGTCATCTCCGGTGAAAGTATCGATGTAGATCCAACAAAGGTCGAGGCTATTATGGAATGGCTTGTGTCGACGAATGTCCCAGAAGTGTGTAGCTTCATGTGTTTAGAAGGATACTATCGACGGTTTTTTGATGGATTCTCGAAGATATAAAACCCGATTACCGAGTTAACGAAGAAGAGAAAGAAGTTTCTTTAGACAGAGAAATACGCGGAGGTATTTCATAGGCTCAAGGAGTTGTTGACAACAACACCGATACTACATTTCCTTGACATGGATGCGAACTTCTTGGTATGCACTGATGCATCCAAGGAAGGCTTAGGCAGAGTCTTGATGCAAGATAGTCGAGTGATCGCTTACATCTCCAGGAGACTGAGAAGGCATGAGGAGAACTACGTGACGCATGATTTGGAGTTGTTATCCATTGTTTATGCCTTGAAGGTTTGGAGAAACTACCTTGTTGGACAAAAAGTTGAACTAAAGACGGACCACTGTGGACTACAACACCTCTTTAAGCAAAGTGACTTGAACGCGCGACAATGACATTGGTCGGAATTTCTTAACGAGTACGACTTCGAGATCACTTACATAAAAGGAATAGTGAACTGATTGGCAGATGCATTGAGTCAGAGACCACACATATTTTTAGTGATGCCTCTTCAGATGAATCTACGTGAAAATATACTAACTTTATAGCGTGACGATGACTGGTACAGAGAGGTCGAGGTTTTTATCGGACAAAACACAATGATGGTACCAAAATTTGAAATATTTACGTTTGACGACATTGGATTATTGAGGTTTAAAAATTGGATTTACATACCGCTGAACGACGAGTTGAGGATGTTGATCCTAAGAGAGGCTCATAGAGTCGTATACATGGCTAACCCGAGAGTCATGAAGATGAGGGAAGACCTTAAACCCTTATTCTTCTGGAAGGGAATGAAGACAGACATAGTCAACTATGTGGCCAGATGTCTAGAATGTCAGCAGGTAAAGGCTGAACATAGACACCCAACAAGATTACTACAGCCACACGCTATTCCAGAATCGAAATGGGAGGTTATTTCAATGGATTTTATTGTTGGATTTCCACTGACGGGAAGGAGACACGACTCGATTATCATAGTAGTAGACACTTTGAAGAAGAGTGCTCACTTTATTCCTGCATGTACGACGTATCAGGCACCTGGCATAGCTAGAGTTTTCATAAGTGAGATTATGAGGCTGCATGGCATGTCTAAGAGGATTATATCCGATTGAGGATCGGTGTTTACTAGACAATTTTGGATGAGTTTCCAAGAGGCCTTGGGAACCCTGCTTAACTTCAGTACTGCGTATCACCTGGAGACTGACGGGCAGACCAAATGAATGAACCAGACCTTGGAAGACATGTTGTGCATGTACGTGATGGACTAACAAAAGTGTTGGGAAGAATTCTTGCCACTGGTGGAATTCACTTATAAAAACAGTTACCAAAGCACCATTAAGATGGCGCCTTTAGAGTTTCTTTATGAGTGATCGTGTCAGACACCTTTGAGTTGGGATCGATTTGAGGATAGGGTCCTGGTGGGACCAGAAGTGATCCAAGAAATGGAAGAGAAAATTCAAACAATAAGAAAAAGGATTAAAGAAGCGCAGGATCGATAGAAGAGTTATGCCGATGCGCACCGTGTCGACCGTAGTTACGAGGTCAGCGATCGAGTCTTCTTGTAGTCTAAGACGCATAGGAGTTTGATCAAGTTTGGAAAGGGAGATAAAATTTATCCTAGGTTCATGGGACCTTTTGATATTGTGGAGAGAAAGGGGCCTGTGGCCTATCAACTGGCCTTGCCTGATTCTTTGAGCGTATGCACGATGTTTTTCACGTATATGTTTTGAGACATTATATTAGTGATCCTACACATGTTATTGACATGAGTTCCTTGTAGTTATTGGACAAGTGGGTGCTTACAGCTGATTCGACCCACATCTTGGATCATTTCATTCGACATCTATGGCATCGAATAGTAGATCAGGTCAAGGTCTAGTGGGACAACTATAGTCTACACTCGATGAACTGGAAGGACGCATATGATATGCGCCAATAGTTTCCATTTTTGTTTGATAGATAGACTTATGATACTGTGATACACATTATTTTTGGCACTTATACTGTGAAACTTTGGGATGAAGTTTAGACCAAGAGGGGGTGTATGTAACATCCCTCTCTTGTGCACTGAGCGAACTTATTCTTTGAGGACACTTGCTCGCAAGTGATCCATATTATTATGCTACTAAAACATTGATTTTGATTATGAGGCGTTATGGGTTGATGTCATGTTGTTTTGATGCATTGACATAGACAAGTTCTATTGACTCGGTTTTACTGAGTGTGCAGGATTTTGGACCTCAAGGATGCAGAGGCATCGATAGAACCTCTTGGACTCCGAATCGAGTCAGGGAGTGAATAGTTGGGGTTTGATTGTTTTATATGTGATATTAGTGCATCTAATTAGATGATATGATTATGGATATATTGCTGACATGATTCATTGATGATGCAGGTTGACAATTTCTTTCTGACTAGACTCACATGTGGAGTAGAGGGGTCACGCACGACTACCAGAGATGTTGAGGGAGAGGTGTGGATAACATCCCTACCACAACCTACTAGCACTCTCGTCGTGGCTCAAAATGTAGGTTAACGTTTACCTAGTTCAAGAGGAACCACGATGTTGTGAGGGAAGACTGCAACAATAACTCATGATGATTCTCAGGGGTGCGCAATTATAACACCCTGTTTCCCCTAGTTTGTAAAAATAACTATACTGGCCAAGAACTGTGGAAAACCCAAAAAATGTGAATGTGTGATGTGAATGGACCTTGTGAAAAAGGTCGATGAATGTGAATAATATTATGAATATATATATTGCAGGACTGCTGAGAGGGGATATGCTAAAAAAAGAGACCACGATGGATGGAGAAACGTGGTGGAAGGCACCTGGAATGGTGGCATTAACTTCCACCGAAACCAATACTGTATTTGGACTTCACTGGCCCGGAGAACCAAGAGCGACTCACTGGCCCCGAATTAAATGACTCATCAGGATTGGTAGGTAAAGGGCTCCTCATGAGTAATGAGCGATGGGGGGTGAACTGCCCATCTGTAGAGTCCTCAGACCTGACCACTACGAGGAAAGTCATGCCACACGCAACCTCGCTGAACAGAGAAAAGGCAAGAAGTGTGGGAGATCGAGGGAAAACGCGAGGGAAAGAGGAAGAGGAACTCTGGAAAACACAGAGTGAGTGATAGCAGAGAAGAAGGAGAGTAACCTTCGTTCTCAGTCACTGGAAAACAAAGATGTAGTCTCGTAGCAATGTGGTCTCAGCTCGGGGGTGGCTAGTGGTAAATCCGTTGGGAGTCGATGAGCTTACGGTTGAGTGGAAACGAGCACCCCTCTCAGCAGTTGCAATCACATATGGTGTTATCTCTGATAAGTGTATTACATATTGCATCTTGAAATTTATATGCTAACATGTATGCTCACAGTCTGTGCATTTTAATGAATGGTTTGAGTATAAGATTGCCTCTGTAGTGTTTTGATTTAGAAATGGTGGTTGCACACTTATAATGGAAAGACTACATATGGCTTATGTTTTATAAATCGTTATTTATACGCATATTGAATTAATTCAGACTTCAAGTCTGTTCTCGAGAAATCTATACCCTTATCTGTCTTAGGTAATACACTGGATAGATCTCCCCATAGAGACACCCTTCTTAGAAATCTCACCAAGAACCTGGAAAAGGATTTGAAGGCGCAAGTCTTAGTAACCTTGTACGAGGAAGAATGATCCTCTTGAAATCCTGAAATAACAGCGAAGGAATTACTGTGTTCGCTTCGCAAGAGTCGTCAAGGAGGCATTGGACGATCAAAATTCTCCGTGGAGAATTCGCGAAGTCCCTAGAGTCATCAGATCTTGTAGAGGAACAGGGGAGTTACGGTAAGCCTATTTTCAAGTTTTGAGTTCGGGAGAAATCGGACCGTAGGATCTGAGTCGACAAGAACCGTTGGATCACTCGCGTAAACTCATTTCGTGGATTCACGAGTCGAAGGGTTAAAACCCTTGTCTCAAGATTTGCGAGATCGCGAAAGGTGAAGTCCCGAAGGGGAGAAAGGATTTGTGTGAGCTAGTTATTGGTGAAGTGCATCGAAACTCGGTATTTTGGGGTTTCGTGGGTTGAAGAACTGAAATATTAGCATCAAGATTCGCAAAGTTGCGAAGTCCGAAACTCCAAAAAGGAGGGAAATTCCATCGTGGGACCCACGTTGATGATGTGTCATAATTTTGGCATTTCGGCATATCGGCGAATAGGAGGTCGAGACTTTTGTCCCGAAAGTCCCGAAGTCACGAGTTGTGATAAGGAGTAGCGAGGATTTTGGGATCTCGACACTTCGGGTGTCGGGATACAAAGGAGGTAGCGCTTCGGGAAGCGAAGTTGTGAAGTGTCGAAGCTGGGAATGAGGGACACGTGGTAGAACCACAAGGTGGGCCCATGTGATAGATAGGTGGACATGTGTCACCTAGTGAAAGGAGTCAACACCCGTTTACCTCTTGCGTCTTGAGGATTCATGAGATAAGGGAATGAGAGTTCAACCCTTCCACTTGCGAAGTCGCGAATAGCGAGAACACGAGAGGGAAAACTAACATCGCTTCTCGGGGTTTTGTGAAGGGAAGGTGCTAAGGTTGGGCACCTAGACTTTGCGAGTGGCGAAGTCGCGAGAAGATCAGGACCGCCCATTTGAGGGGGACAGGTGGCAGAAATCGAGGGATCTCACGAACTCGGAGGTTCGCAAGATGAGATCCCAAGAGTTGGGTGCTCTAAGTCGTGAGTGGAGAAATTGCGAGGATCAAGGATAATCGTTGGATCCAGGTCAAGGGAGGACCGTTGGATACAGAGCTTCATCGGGCGCATCGCTCCTTCGGAGGCTTGGAGGTTGAGAGAACCTCTTCTTGACATCAGAAGTCGTGAAGTGCTGAGATTCGGGCATGAAGGAACATGTGGCAGAACCACAAAGTGGGGCCCGTATGATTGATAGGCGGACACGCGTCACCGGGAGAAAGGAGTTAACACTCCATTGAATTTTCACATCTCGGGGATTCGCGGGATAAGAGCATGAGGGCTCAAACTTTCGATTTGTGAAGTGGCGAGTAGCGAGAGGAGCTAGCATTAAGCTTAGCCGATGGTCACGCGTGGAGGGCTCTAACAGAGGAGAGCTATACCCATTTTGTGATCTCGGGTATCGTGAGATTGGAAAAGAAGAGTCGGGAGCCTCGACTCACGAACTCGGGAGTTGTGAGTTGCGACAAGTACCTTTTTGGGGTTAACCCTTGCTCATAGCGCTGTGGTCACTTGGGAGTCATGGAGTTCATGCCTAGTGCTGCTTGCATAGGGGGGCTTCTAAAAGGACTTGTGGATCGATTGGAAGGAGATTCCAGCTGGGAATCAAAAGAATCCGTTTCGGCTCATAAAAGAAACTGATCGATCCTTAAGATAGAGAGGTTGTGAAGAGACTCTGTTGAGGCAGAGGTGGCGTCTACAGCCTGTGTTAAGCCCCGTAGGGTTTCGGGGATTCTGTCCCTCGAGAAAAGGCAAAAAAATTATTATGCTAGAGTGGGTATGTGACAAATTGGTATCAGAGCATGGTTACAACACTCACCCTGCTTGGGCTCATGAATGAGTTGTGCAGAAGCTCCGTTCATAACACTCTTAAAAAGAGTAACCCCCTGTCTTAACCTTCCTAATAAAAAAGATGAAGTTAAGAATGAAAAAAAAAACCTATTGTGTGTGTGTACATGTGAAAATATGAATTATGTACTGGCTATAAATAAATATAAATATTGAATAACAACCAACATTTTTCCTTTTGCACACAAGCGGAAGATCAACCGTGGGAAATTATCAACGCATAGTATGGTGACTCACCAAGAAGTGGGAGAAGGCTCACACAATAGAGACGAAGAGTTTGACGAAAGGAGGGAAGAAGGGACCCCTCCAGGTCTAGCCGAGACTGTGAGGAGCCTCATGGTCGAATTACAAAGCTATAAGGCTGACAATGAAAGGATGATGAAAGAACAAGAAAAGAAAACAGAAATTAACGCAGTTTTACTACAAAGTTTATCCGATCTACAAAGACAAATGTAGCATGAACCTAAAACTCAGAAACATGGTGATATTAGTGGTCACACTGAGAGGAGCACCTCGAAAAAGTTCCACCCCAAAGGGAAAGGACAAGCATTGGATGATTCCTCTAAGAAGGAAGCTGACGATTCGGAGGGCTCTTCTAGCAGCAGAACTAGTTCCTGTTCCCGAAAGAAACAGAAGAAGCAAAAGCCTTCCAAAGGTCGAAAATCCAAAGAATTCAGAAAAGCCAAACCACCCTCCTTGGACGGTGAAATAAAGAAGGGAGAGGAAGCAGAGGCCTGGCTTCTTGGACTAAAGAAGTATTTCAGAGTCCATGGTTTTTCATAAAATATGAAGGCCCAAGTGGCCACCTTCAACTTGAACGGAAAGGCTTCCATTTGGTGGGAAGACCTTAAGAATGTGAAAGGGGTTCGCGAAGAGGACCTGTCTTGGGGATGGTTTGAGAAATACTTCCGAAAGAAGTATCTGTAAGAAAAATATTTCGTCGAAAAGACTAAAGAGTTTTATGAACTCAAACTGGGACAACTCACTATAGAAGAATATGTCAACAAATTCCTCGATTTTTTGAGGTATGTACCCTATATCAAGGCGAAAAAGGAAAAGGTGCAACGCTTCATCAGTGGTATACCTAAGGACTATCAGAACATAATTGAATTTGATGAGCCAAAGACTCTAGAAGGAACTATTCGAAAGGAGACCTATTGTCATGAACAGTTTGGGCATTGAGAAGAACCTCGCGAAGTATGGAAACAGAAGAATAGTTCAAGATTTCAGAAAAGGGGAATTAAATCCCCAGGATTTAAGAACTATAAGAAGAACCCAAGAATGAGCTTCCCAGCCCAGAGTATGCACCAGCAGAATTTTCCCTCCTTGAGAGGAAATAAAACTTCTGGACCCATATCAGTGAAGACTGATAACCCAAAGAGAGAACCTTTGAAATGATGGGGTTGTGGGGAAGAACATCTATTGAGAGACTATCCACACCGACAACAGAATAGTCGGAGGATTTATAACATCCAAGAAGCTACTACCATCAATGATGTGGCCAGGAGTGTGCCACAAATTTATGCATCCTTGGATAATAACCAAGCCGACCACCAAGCTTCAGTAGTGGAAATATAAGGTATGATTTCCAACCATCTAGTGTCTGTTTTAATCGACCCTGGTTCAAATTTGAGTTATATAGCCCCTAAAGTTGTTGATAAGTGTAAACTACAACCACAAAAACATACCAAGCCATGGTTGGTACAGTTGGCCACTGGCACCAAAAGAAGGGTAGCAAAGGTTATACCAACCTGCCAATTGATGTTGGGTAAATTCCCCACCCAAAAAACCCTTAACTTATTACCCCTGGGATCGTATGATCTGTTGATTAGTATGGAGTGGCTAGCTACCCATAAAGCCAGATTAGACTGTTACCACAAAACCTTAGAATGTGTAAGTAAAGAAGGGAAAAAGATAACCCTTCAAGGGATCCGAAAACCTGTTTCGGTGAGACAAATATCAGCTCTGCAAATGAGAAAGTATTGCCTAAAGGTATGTACCCTATATGAAATACGTGTTGAAAACAATCGAAGGTGACAAACCAAGCCCTGATAATCACCCTATCCTGAGAGAATAAAGAGATGTGTTTCCAGAAGAGGTACCGGGTTTACCTCCGAGAAGGGACATAGACTTCTCGATAGAACTTGCACCGGGAGCGGTGTCGGTGTCTAGGACACCTTACCGGATGAGCACACCCGAGTTAGTTGAACTCAAGTTGCAATTAAAAGAAATGATGGATAAAGGCTATATTCGACCCAACGTGTCTCCATGGGGAGCACCAGTCTTGTTTGTGAAAAAGAAGGATGGTACCCTTAGACTGTGTATAGATTATAGACAAC
Organism: Picea engelmannii; assembly: GCA_009831015.1. Lineage (NCBI taxonomy): Eukaryota > Viridiplantae > Streptophyta > Pinopsida > Pinales > Pinaceae > Picea > Picea engelmannii. The sequence continues at coordinate 70,947 of ML826509.1, forward strand.
TCAATAAGGTAACCATAAAGAACAAGTATCCCTTGCCCACGATCGATGACCTGTTCGACCAATTGGGGGGTGCGTCTATTTTCTCAAAGATTGACTTGAGGTTGGGATACCATCAAGTCAAAATCAAGGGTGAAGACATCCATAAAACTGCCTTCCGAACGAGGTATGGTCACTAAGAGTTTGTGGTGGTGCCATTTTGGTTGACCAATTCCCTTGCCACTTTTATGTGCTTGATGAACAATGTACTCAGCAAATTCCTAGACAAATTTGTGCTTGTTTTTAATGACGATATATTAATGTACTCCAGGAATATAAATGAGCATGAAGAGCATCTTAGACTTGTGTTGCAAGTGCTAAGAGAACATCAACTCTATGCCAAATTCAACAAATGTGAATTCTTCCAGAAGAAAATACATTGCTTAGGCCATATTCTCTCCGAAGAAGGAGTAGCGGTAGACCCTGACAAAATCAGGTCTATTATGGAATGGCCTACCCCAAAGGATGTTTCGGACGTCAGATCCTTTATGGGACTAGCAGGATACTATAGGAGATTTACAAAAGGATTCTCCAAGATTGGTTGTCCAATCACTGCCCTCCAAAAGAAGGGGACAAAATTCCTGTGGACACAGAAATGTGAAGAAAGATTTAAAACCCTGAAACATCTACTGACCCATGCACCCGTGCTGAAGATCGCCAATCTAGAAGCTGACTTCCTCGTGTGCATAGATGCCTATAAGGAAGGGCTCGAAGGAGTCCTTATGCAGGAAGGAAGTGTGATATGCTATGAATCCCGAAAATTGAACGAGCATGAAGTCAATTATGTGACCCATGATCTAGAACTGGTTGCCATAGTGCATGCCTTGAAAATGTGGAGGCATTACCTCCTGGGAAGAAATTTTGTGCTTATGACAGATCATTTTGGATTGCGATACCTATTGGATCAACCAAAGCTCAATGCTAGACAAGCTAGGTGGATGGCCCTCCTTAGCGAGTTCGATTTCAAAATCATACACATTAAAGGAAAGGAAAATAGGGTGGTGGATTCCCTTAGCATAAGTATGAAAGAAATTCACCTGGCAGCGGTGAGAACCTGCAAGATAGATGTCAAGGAAAGAATAAGAAATGCACAAGAAACAGATCCCTTCGTCCAGACCGTGACCATTTACCTACAGCAAGGACCCGCCGGAGAAAAATATGAAGGCTACCAGATGACTGAAGGAGGTATTCTCACTTACAGAAGCAGATTTTATATCCTAGATTGTGACGACTTGAAGAGGTTCATACTGGATGAACTACATAAAAGACCCTACTCTGGTCATCCAGGATACCAGAAGATGATCACGGCCACTAGGAGACAATTCTATTGGCCTGGAATGAAGAAAGACATAGCCAAGTACTTATCCAAATTCATAGAGTGCCAACAAGTTAAAGCAAAACATCGACACCCAACAGGATTATTTCAACCTTTACCAATCCCAGAATGGAAATGGGAAACCATCTCCATGGATTTCATCACTGGATTACTAACCTCAACCAAACAAAACGACACCATTATGATAGTGGTGGATAAATTGAGCAAGTCTGCTCATTTCATCCCTGTCAAATCAACTTTCAAGGCAATAGACATCGCTCAGGTATTCATGAAGGATATATTCAGACTGCATGGTATGTCGAAAGAGATCGTGTCTGACAGAGACACAAAATTTACTTCTAACTTTTGGAAATCATTGATGGCTAGCTTAGAGACCAAATTGTTGTTTAACACCGCCTATCACCCTCAAATTGATGGACAAACAGAACGAGTGAACCAATTACTTGAAGACATGCTAAGAATGCATGTAATGCATCAACCCAGGAAGTGGGAAGACTACCTACCACTAGTAGAATTCGCCTACAACAACGGCTACCAAACATCCTTGAAGATGAGCCCCTTCGAAGCCCTCTATGGTAGACCGTGTAACACTCCAGTCAGCTGGAGTAATCCCGTAAACATGATTTATTTTGGACCCAACATGTTGAAAGAAATGGAACAACAGGTGACTCAGATAAAACAAAACCTGAAGGTCGCCCAGAACCGACAGAAAAGTTATGCCGACCAAAATGAGAACTCCAAGAGAGTTCAAAACGGGAGACCATGTATATCTCAGAGTTAGACCCCGGAAGAGTTCTCTGAAAATGGGATCTTGTGCCAAGTTAGCACCTCATTATTGTGGACCCTTTGAGGTTATAGATAGAGTGGGACATGTAGCGTATAGGCTAGCACTTCCTCCCACAGTCAGAGAACATAATGTTTTCCATGTCTCATTATTGAAGAAATATGTACATGATGCTAACCATATAATTGATTGGTCTGTGATTCAGGTGGAATCGGAGGGATAATTTCTACCAGAACCTCAATGCATACTGGAAAGAAAGGAAACCTTGCTCCGGAACCAAACCATTGCACAGGTCAAGGTGCAGTGGAGACATTTTGGCCCAGATGAGGCTACATGGGAAATGGAGGATGCCATGAGACAGGCATATCCGATTTTGTTTACTTTTGTACATGCATGTCATGTTGATAGATAAGAACATCGAGGACGATGTTCCTTTAAGGGGGAGGGAATTGTAACACCCTATTTCCCCCAGTTTGTAAAAATAACTATACTGGCCAAGAACTGTGGCAAACCGAAAAAATGTGAATGTGTGATGTGAATGGACCTTGTGAAAAAGGTCGATGAATGTGAATAATATTATGAATATATATATTGCAGGACTAATGAGATGGGATATTCTGAAAAAAGAGACCACGATGGTTGGAGAATGGTGGTGGAATGCACCTTCAATGGTGGCGTTAACTTCCACCGAAACCAATACCGTATTTGGACTTCACTGGCCCAGAGAACCAAGAGCGGCTTGCTGGCCCCGAATTAAATGACTCGTTAGGATTGGTAGGTAAAGGGCTCCTCATGAGTAATGAGGGATGGGGGGTGAACCACCCATCCATAGAGTCCTCAGACCTGACCACTGTGAGGAAAATCATGCCACAAGCAACCTCGTCGAACAGAGAAAAGGCAGGAAGTGTGGGCAATCGAGGGCAGACGCGAGGGAAAGAGGAAGAGGAACTCTGGAAAACACAGAGTGAGTGAGAAGAGAAAAAGGAGAGTAACCTTCGTTCTCAGTCACTGGCAAACAAAGATGCAGTCTCGCAACATCGTGGTCTCATCTCGGGGGTGGCTAGTGGTAAATCCGTTGGGAGTCGTTGAGCCTACGGTTGGGTGGAAACGAGCACCCCTCTCAGCAGTTGCAATCACATTTGGTGTTATCTCTGATAAGTGTATTACATCTTGCATCTTGAAATTTATATGCTGACATGTATGCTCACAGTCTGTGCAGTTTTATGAATGGTTTTAGTATAAGACTGCCTGTGTAGTGTTTTGATTTAGAAATGGTGGTTGCACGCTTATAATGGAAATATTACGTATGGCTTATGTTTTATAAATCGCTATTTATACGCATATTGAATTAATTCAGAATTCAAGTTTGTTCTCGGGAAATCTATACCCTTATCCGTCTCAGGTAATACCCTGAATAGATCTCCCCATAGAGACACCCTTCTTAGAAATCTCACCAAGAACTTGGAAAAGGATTTGAAGGCGCAAGTCTTAGTAACCCTGTACGAGGAAGAACGATCCTCTTGAAATCCCAAAATAACAGTGAAGGAATTATCGTGTTCACTTCGCAAGAGTTGTCAGGGAGGCATTGGATGGTCGGAATTCTCTGTGGAGAATTCGCGAAGTCCCAAGAGCCGTCAGATCTTGCAGAGGTGCAGGGGAGTTATGGTAAGCCTATTTTCAAGTTTTGAGTTCAGGAGAAATCGGACCATAGGATCTGAGTCGACAAGAATCGTTGGATCACTTGTATAAACTCATTTCTTGGATTCGTGAGTCAAAGAGTTAAAAACCTTGCCTCAAGATTCGCGAGATCACGAAAGGCGAAGTCCCAAAGGGGAGAAAGGATTTGTGTGAGCCAGTTATTGGTGAAGTGCATCAGAACTCGGTATTTTGGGGTTTCGTGGGTTGAAGAACCGAAATCTTAGCATCAGGATTCGCGAAGTTGCGAAGTCCAAAACTCCAAAAAGGTGGGAAGTTTTGTCGTGGGACCCGCGTTGATGACGTGTCAGAATTTTGACATTTCGGCATATCGGTGGATAGGAGGTCGAGACTTTTGTCCCGAAAGTCTCGAAGTTGCGATTTTCGATAAGGAGTAGCAAGGAGTTCAGGATCTCAACACTTTGGGTGTTGGGATACAAAGGAGGTAGCGCTTTGGGAAGTGAAGTCGTGAAGTGCCGAAGCTAGGGACAAGGAACACGTGGTAGAACCACAAGGTGGGCCCGTGCGATAGATAGGTGGACACGTGTCACCTAGTGAAAGGAGTCAACACCCGTTGACCTCTTGCATCTCGGGGATTTGTGAGATAAGGGAATGAGAGTTCAACCCTTCGACTTGCGAAGTCGCGAATAGTGAGAATGTGAGAGGGAAAGCTAACATCGCTTCTTGGGGTTTCGTGAAGGGAAGGCGCCAAGGTTGGGCACCTAGACATTGCGAGTGGTGAAGTCGCGAGAAGATCAGGACCATCCATCTGAGGGGGACAGGTGGCAGAAATCGAGGGATCTCGCGAACTCGGAGGCTCGCAAGATGAGATCCCAAGAGTTGGGTGCTCTAAGTCGAGAGTGGCAAAATTGCGAGGAGCAAGGATAGTCGTTGGATCCAGGTCAAGGGAGGACCGTTGGATCAGGAGCTTCATCGCAGGAATTGCGCCTTCGGAGGTTCAGAGGTTGAGAGAACCTCTTCTCGACATCAAAAGTCGCAAATCACCAAGAGCCAGGAATGAAGGAACACGTGGCAGAACCACAAAGTGGGGCTCGTATGATTGATAGGCGGACACACGTCGCCGGGAGAAAGGAGTTAACAATTCGTTGACTTCTCGCATCTCGGGGATTCGCGGGATAAGAGCATGAGGGCTCAACCTTTCAATTTGCGAAGTGGCGAGTAGCGAGAGGTGCTAGCGTCAATCTTAGCTGGTGGTCACACGTGGATGTCGCTGACAGAGGAGAGCTATACCCATTTTTTGATCTCGGGTATCGTGAGATGGGAAAAGAAGAGTCGGGAGCCTCGACTCACGAACTCGCGAGTTGCGAGTTGTGACAAGTACCTTTTTGGGGTTAAGCCTTGGTCATAGCGCTGTGGTCACTTGGGAGTCATGGAGTTCACACCTAGTGCTGCTCGCACAGGGGGGCTTCCGAAAGGACCTGTGGATCGATTAGAAGGAAATTCCAGTTGGGAATCAAAAGAAGTCGTTTCGTCTCATAAAAGAAACTGATCGATCCTTAAGATCAAGAGGTTGCGCAGAGACTCTGTCGAGGTAGAGGTGGTGTCTGCAGCTTGTGCTAAGCCCCGTAGGGTTTCGGGGATTTTTTCCCTCGAGAAAAGGCAAAAAATTTATTATTCCAGAGTGGGTATGTGACAGCAGTAAGGTAGGGGTCTTATTCCTTAGAGGCCCTTAGTCACCCACAAGTTCACCTAGCGGAGTATTGACTCCAGGGGATTTTTATGTGTACCAAGTCAGTCAACTAGCGAGTGGCACCCTTGGAGCATGTGGTGCGTCCTGAAGGGCACGTCGCGCAAGAAAATGGAAAGAGGAGAGTGGCACCCTTGGAGCACGTGGGGCATCCTAAAGGGCACATCGTGCAAGAGAAACAAAAAGAGGTGAGTGGCACCCTTGGAGCACCTAGTATGTCCTGAAGGGCACGTCACATGGTTATTTAATAAATGAATAAACCTAGATGGCTTTAGTACAATAAAGTGTTAAGGAAGATTTGAAACCTTTCCCTTAAAAACAAATGTGTGTCGCCCCACCTAGGAAATTAAGGTCTAGGTCTAATCTTTGCAGGTGGTAAAATTTTTCCTATATATATATATATTTATATTTATATATATTTATATTTATATAAAAAATAATAATAATAATAATAAAGATAATCTTCATTAACCTTGTGACAAGAAGGGGCAAGCAACTAAAGTGTTTTATAAAATTATGTTGGGATAAAAGTTAAAAAAGGGGGAAATAATTGTTTTATTATATTAGGATAATTTAAAAATTATTAATTAAAAAGGGAAAAGGGAAAAAGTTAATTTCTACACCTACCAAATTGAGTTCTAAATGAAAAAGGGAAAAAGGGGAAATCTAAAATAATTAGGGAACTAGGAAAAAGAGAAAACCTCAAAAGGAAGAGGAAACTCTAGGAAAAAGCAGTTAGTCCAACTTAGTAAGGTATCTACCATTTAAGAACTTTCTAATTTAAACTGAACTAGAAAATTAATAATGGGGAAAGCCATTAAAACCTGTAAGAGAATTTGGGGACACCTAGAAGCGATTCTAGGAGTGACTCTAGGTGGGTGAGGGAAATAAGGGTAATTAATTAATTAAWTAAATTAATTTATGGAGGAATGAAGGGGATGGGTGACACTTGTACGAGGATGATTTTTAGGAATTAATTTATTAAACATTATTTTAAATGGGAATTTGGGAAGGTAAAGGGGTTCAAAACTCTATATAATGGAAGGAGGAGAAGGAGGAAAGATCTCTTATGTTTGTGTAATGTTATGCTACATAAATCTATACTTGACTGACTTAGCTTGTGGGAGTTGGGATACCTATCTCGGTGATGAGTGGTAGATCGTCCTTGTGAGGCGCATTGGGAGCTAGTTGATTCTCTGGTTAGTGTGCATGGCCCCTTTGCGGCTTAGGGGGATAAGGGGGAAGAAGAATACCCCTGGCATTGGATGGGAGGTACCCGTGAAGTCTCATCGGTCAGAAAGCGGGAGTTGCACAAAGCGCACAGGACAACTTAGAGTGGGCGAGCAGGAAACGATACGCTTCTTTATTTTTGCATGGTAGATTGGAGTAGGATTTATGTTGGATCTACATGTTTAATTGGTTAAGTAAATTGATTTTCTTAGCATTCTAGAAGATGACTGAATTTTTCAATAGCCGTTAGCTCGATGTTGGTCTTCCCATGGCCTTTGATTCCTGACATGTCTTGACCGCCCTTGGGTGTATTGATTTGTGAAGTTTGTGGTTGTTTTTCCCTTCATCCCTAGATCATCATTCCTCACCTAAGAAGTTGGCCAGGATCCTGATCTACAGTCGTCGATTCGACATTAATAGACCTATGGATCTCAATGCCCTGCTTTTTTGTGCGTGGATAATGAGCGAAAGACGTTCCTGTCAGCCGTCTACCTTCGTTGTTGTCCTTGCCTAATTGTTTGACTTGTGCCTTCCAATAAGACCTCTGCATATGGATTATCTTTCTTCCTTGTTGTTTCTTTTTCTGTGCCTTAACTCATAGAATCCTTGTGATCCCTTCAATGATTTATCCCATTGGACCCTGGCATTCTCTTACTGTTGTTAGCATTTTTATATTGGTATCCCGGAATGTAAAAATGATTTAACTTCAATATGCGTTTTTATAATGGAATCCTGGAAATGTAAAAGATTTAATTTTAGTCTGCATTTTTATATTGGTATCCTGGAATGTAAAAATATTTAATTTCAAACTGCGTTTTTTTGTTGGCATCCTGAAAATGGAAAAACAATTTAATTTCTAAGTCTGCGTTATTATAGTTGGTACACTGGAATTGAATAAATGATTTGTGTTATTTCTCTGTCTGCATTTTACATTTGGTACCCTGGTAAGAGATACAAAATGTTTTTGCTTTCCTGTATGCGTTGGCATTGACATCCTGGCAGTGAAAAAGGGAAACCTCGGTTTATTCATCCCTCTCTACGTTGTTTTTTTTTTTTTTTTTATCCTGGTGTGTTTGCCCAACGTTTTACCCTTTAAATAATGACTATGGCATGAATGTACTTCTTGGCATCCTTGACCACGCTTTTTCCTAGAAATCATGACTAAGTTACTGTTAAAAATTCCCATGAATTTGATCTAATCGACTATCTGAGCTAGCTGCATTTACCCATATTTTTCCATTTAAAAACAAGACCGAGTTACTGTTAAAAATGCCCTCTAATTTTCTCTAATCGAATGCCTAAGCTAGATGCATTTACCCACGATTTGTGCCACTTAAAAAAGGGGCTAATTTACTATTAAAAACACCCTTGAAATTTCTCTAATCGACTATCTAAGCTAGCTGTATTTACCCGAGGTTTTTCCCTTTGAAAGTTGACTGAATCATTGTTTTAAATGCCCACAATTTTGCTTTTAAATGAGACTGAGATTGCTATTTTAAATGCCCATGATTTTTCTTTTAAATGAGACTGAGATTGTTGTTTTAAATACCCACGATTTTTTCTTTTAAATGAGACTCAGATTGTTGTTTTAAATACCCACGATTTTTTCTTTTAAATGAGACTGAGATTGTTGTTTTAAATACCCATGATTTTTTATTTTAAAATGAGAATGAGATGCTATTTAAATGCCCACGACTTTGCTTTTAAAATAAGACTGAAATTTTTGTTTAACTGCCCATGATTTGGCCTTGGATTTGATGACTGCGTTTTTCCAGTCATTCACCCCCAAATCACCTTTATTGTGGACTGTGTTTGCATTTGAATGGCCACGAGTTGCCTATTTAGCTGACTGCACCTTTAACCTGTAAATGACCTCAGTTCTAGACAACCAACTAAATGCTTCAGTGTTATGCCCTGAGTTTTTACCTTTACCTGGAAGTGAATCTTATTAAAGCCGTATGGCAGTAAACCTAATTCGGTGCATGGCCTTAGTCTCTCATTAAATGCATATGGCTTTATGGAATTAACACTTCTTATCCGATTCCTTTAATGTTTGTAGACAACTGTCATTTGGTACGTTTAGTAAGGATAGACACATGTGGTAATTTATTAAGTTAATAAATGTTTCATTGTTTCTTTCTGCCTTGATGTAGTTAGCGTTGTTAATGCTATATTAATTGTTAGGTTAATTTCCATGTTAAATGCATTGTTATTTTCTTTATTAATTGTTATAATGGTAGCATTCTAATTTAAGATTGTTACTATTGTTATTAAGTTAATGGCTAGCTGGATGGAGATTTTGGATTAACATAGATTTGACCATTTAGGTTGTGTTAGTGATTAAAATTTGATTGGTGAGTAAAGACTGGATTGCAAATTTTATACTTGCTAAATTGAATTATAATTGAGGTTAGATGGAATTTATAATTATAGTTTTAGTATTGATTACTTAGAGTTACAAGATTGATTGTATTAACGTTTATTTAGCGGGTGCATTATTGACTAATTGTAACTTGGCATGCCCCGTTTAGAATTGAATCGATGTTAAAATAGATTGTAATCATGGATCAGTTAGATTGGGTGATTGGTTGGGTCGGGGACGATGTCGTGTATGGGTTGGCGTCACCCCTTATCTTCGTCCTCTTGTGTCTCATTGACCTTTTGTGTGGGGTGTAGGTATATTCTCCCAGTTGGCTCCTAACGCATCAGAGTTTTCTAGAGTCCTTGGTTCGGACAAATTATGTTTGCACCAAGTTATGGACGCATCTATCACCTATGGGATAGTGGAAAATGAGATCTTGGCCAGAGTCAGTGCGTTCTGTGTGAGTGTTGTCGGGCATTGCAAGTTGATTTTGGTGCATGGGTTGAATGCCTTCAGGCATTGGGTTCGCGTGCCTTGAGGTTCTCGTCTTGTTCTTCTAGGCCATTGTGTTGGGATGGGGATGTTTTCCCCTAGATTGTAGGTGTGGTCGTGTTGGTGTCGGGTGGGCAGTCGTTCCTCCTAGTTATCCTGTGCATGTTTTGCCCAGTTTCCCTTATGCCTATGCGTGGTGTCATAGTTTCTTGTTTCCTGGGTTGAATGCTTTTGTTGGTCATCTGTGGTGTGGTCATCTGTTGTCGTTGTTTCCTTATTGCACCTTAATTATTAAAAAAAATAAAAACATTACTTAGCCCGTGGTCGTAACGAAGGGGTTGTTACATATGGTATCAGAGCAGGTTCAACCCTGTGACTGTGGATCGCCTTACTTTCCACTGCAATAAACCTTTGAATATCAACCTAGAACTGCTTAAAACTTTAACGAGTTCATCCGGTGATCCCATTTAGAGGACCCTCGGAGGTTCGCAACATGGTGTCATGGAAGGAAGTGTGACACCTGCAGAGGTTTCCGCACCCTCATATTCGAACCCCGAAAGGGAGGGGCAAGTCCTTGGGATGGATTCTCTTTATATAAGGGATGACGATGGTATGACAAGGCTCTTCCAGGTACTGTGAAAGGGCCTTGATTAACCATCGATACTAAGATGAGTCCAGGGCACCTGTACCCGTGAGGGTCCACAATGCGCCCTAGCTAGTACCATTAGCATCCATTGAGAACTCAAGAGAGTTCCTTTCTTGAGTCCACAAGTGTGGTGGATGGCTGTGTTGTTGAGGCACAATTGTAGGGCAAGGCGTTATGCTTCACGCTTCACAATTATGACCTCCAGCCTAAAGGTCCATAGGGTAGTCTTTCAATTGAAGGGGAGTGCTCTTCTATGGCAGAAGATGCTCCTGCCACTTTTGAACATGGTCGTCGACGAAGTGTCATGGGAAATGTTTGAAGAACAGTTCTAGGAGAGGTATCTTCTGAGGAATTTGTTGAGCATCAGCTCCATGAGTTCGATGCCTTGCGACAAGGCAACCGCACAGGGCCCGAGTATGAGGCCCGTTTTGGAGCTGCTTTGGTATGCTCCGCACCCAAATTACCGAGAAACTTACGGTCAACAAGTTGTGTTGGCCTTAGTGTTAGAATTCATCTTCTACTTCGGTTACCAGGATTAATGGACCGAAGAAAGTATGTTGGAATGTGGGAAGCCACATTTCCAATGCAATGACACAGTGAAGAGGACTAGAGCATATCGATCAGTCGGACCCACTACCATGGGAGATTTGGGAAAGGTCCATCGGATTCATGTAGTGGTGAATAACTACCAGGGAGAGCACCAGTCAAATGCGCTTGAAACGTCAGGTACTGTCACTAAACAGACCCTTAGTATTTGATAGATCCTGATGCTACCGAGTGCTTCATTTCTGGTGCAGCGCTAAAAAAGATTAAGTTAAAGGCAGTCAAACATGATGAGTTTATATTTGTAGAGATGGCTTCGAGAGCCAACAACGGGTTGGAGGAAAGGTTACGAGCTGTACCTTAACATGGGAGAGTTTTTCACTAGGGCCAACCTGTACGTCACTATCTTCAGATCTTATGACGTCATGATCAGTATGGATTGGTTGGAATCGCATGAGGCGATACTCAATTGTAAGACGAAATGGTTGATCTTGGTCGATGATGAAGGAAAAGGACTTGTGATTGTAGGTCAGAACCAGGGAGTTTCCCTAAGGTTCATCTTTTCCTTGCAACTATGGAAGAGCATGCACAAGGGGTGCACGCTTTATGCGATCCTTGCGTCAAACAAGAAGGGAGTGGCGGAAGGTATAGAACACCTTCCGGTGGTGAGAGAGTTTGCAGATGTCCTTCCAGAGGAGTTACCTGGGATTCCGTCAGAGAGGGAATTGGAGTTTACTATAAACCTAAAACCAGGGACTGAACCGATAGAAAGAACGCCTTATCGGATGTCGACCTCAGAGTTACAAGAGTTGAGAATGCAACTGAAGTAATTGCTGGACCTGGGACTGATACATCTAAGTGTGTCACTATGGGGTGCACCTGTTATTTTCATATGAAAGAAGGATGGGTCGTGGAGGTTCTGCATTGACTATCGTCAATTAAACAAGGCAACGATTAAGAATCAATATCTGTTGCCAAGGATTGATGATATGTTCGATCAGATGAAGGGTGCGGCGGTGTTCTCAAATATCAATTTGAGATCAGGGTATCACCAGTTATAGATCAAGGAGTAGGATTTCCCTAAGACTGCCTTAAGATGAAGTTTGGACATTACGAGTTTATTGTTTTACCATTTGGACTGACAAACGCCCCATGGGTATTTATGAGTTGGATAAACGGGGCGTTCCACGAGTACTTGGATAAGTTCATCCAAGTATTCATGGACGATATTTGATTTACTCTTAGATGACGGAGGAGAATGATGAGCACTTGTGCGTGGTACTACAGTGTCTGCGAGAGCACAAATTGTATGGGAAGTTGTCCAAATTCTTTTTTTATCAATCGAAGATCCACTACTTAGGGCATGTCATCTCTGGCGAAGGTATCGCCATGGATCCAACAAAGGTAGAGGATATTATGGAATGGCCTGCATTGACGAATGTCCCATAAGTGAGTAGCTTCATGTGTTTAGTAGGATACTATCGGCAGTTTGTCGAGGGATTCTTGAAGATAGAAAAAACGATTATTGAGTTACAGAAGAAGAGCAAGAAGTTTGTTTGGACCGAGAAATGCGCAGAGGCATTTCGAAGGCTCAAGGAGTTGTTGATAAAAAAAACCGATACTAGATGTCCCTGACATGGACATGGACTTCTTGGTATGCACTGACGCATCCAAGGAAGGCTTAGGCAGAGTCTTGATGCAAGACAGTCGAGTGATCGCTTACATCTCTAGGAAACTGAGAAGGCTTGAGGAGAACTACGTGACACATGATTTGGAGTTGTTAGCCATCATTTATTCCTTGAAGGTTTGGAGACACTACCTTGTTGGACGAAAATTTGAACTAAAGATGGACTACTATGGACTACAACACCTCTTTACGCAAAGCAACCTGAACGCGCGACAACGACGTTGGTAGGAATTTCTTAGCGAGTACGACTTCGAGATCACTTACATAAAAGGAACAGTGAACTGAGTGGCAGATGCATTGAGTCAGAGACCACATATATTTTCGATGATGCCTCTTCAAACGAATCTACGTGAAAAGATACTAAATTTATAGCGTGATGATGACTGGTACAAAGAGGTTGAGGGTTTTATATGACAAAACACAATGATGGTACCAAAATTTGAAGGATTTACGTTTCACGACGATGGATTTTTGAGGTTTAAAAATTGGATTTACGTACTGTTGAATGACGAGTTAAGGATGTTGATCCTAAGCAAGGCTCATAGAGTTGTATACATGGTTCACCCGGGAGTCATGAAGATGAGGGTGGACCTTAAACCCTTATTCTTCTGGAAGGGAATGAATCCAAACATAGTCAACTATGTGGGGGTGTATGTAACATCCCGCTCTTGCGCACTAAGTGAACTTATTCTTTGAGGACACTTGCTCGCAAGTGATCCAGATTATTATGCTACTAAAACATTGATTTTGATTATGAGGAGTTATGGATTGATGTCATGTTGAGGGCAGACTGCGACAGTTTCTCATGATGATTCTAAGGGGCGCGCAATAAGGCGAGGGACTTATTCCTTAGAGGCCCTTAGTCTCCCAAAAATTCACCTGACGGAGTATTGACTCCAGGGGTTTTTTATGTCTACCAAGTTAGTCAAGAGGTGAATGGAACCCTTGGAGCACGTGGTGCGTCCTGAAGGGAATGTCTCGCAAGAAAATGGAAAGAGGCGAGTGGCACCCTTGGAGCACGTGGTGCGTCCTGAAGGGCACGTCGCACAAGAGAAACATAAAGAGGTGAGTGGCACCCTTGGAGAACCTAGTGCATCCTGAAGGGCATGTCATGTGGTTATTTAATAAATGAATAAACCTAGATGGCTTTAGGACAATAAAGTGTTAAGGAATATTTTAAACCTTTCCCTTAAAAAAAAATGTGTGTTTCCCCGCCTAGGAAATTAAGGTCTAGGTCTAATCTTTGTTGGTGGTAAATTTTTTTTTTGTTTGTTAATTTGTGCGGGACCTGTTGGGTATGCGATTAACCTGTGGCTTGAGAAACCGCAACTCAGGGGCATCTAAGCCGTCAAAATCACCCAGGGATCGCACCCGGCCTAAGCCACACCAACCCTTAACATGGTTGGATTTTTTGTCCCCGCAAGTTTCGAACCGGTGACTTTAACATCACGGAGTGGCTTAACAACACACTCCATCACCGACTGTCCTACACCTCGGGGACGTTGGTGGTAAAATTTTACATTATATATATATATATATATATATATATATATATATATATATATATATATATAAATTAACAAATAAATAAATAATAAAGATAATCTTCATTAACCTTGTGACAAGAAGGGGTAAGAAACTAAAGTGTTTTATAAAAATATGTTGGGATAAAAGTTAAAAAAAAGGGGAAATAATTGTTTTATTTTATTAGGATAATTTAAAAATTATTAATTAAAAAGGGAAAAGGGAAAAATTTAATTTCTACACCTGCCAAATTGAGTTCTAAATGAAAAAGGGAAAAAGGGGAAATCTAAAATAATTAGGGAACTAGGAAAAAGCAGAAACCTTAAAGGAAGAGGAAACTCTAGGAAAAAGCAGTTAGTCCAACTTAGTAAGGTATCTACCATTTAAGAACTTTCTAGTTTAAACTGAACTAGAAAATTAATAATGGGGAAAGTCATTAAAACCTGTAAGGGAATTTGGGGACACCTGGGAGTGACTCTAGGTGGGTGAGGGAAATAAGGGTAATTAATTAATTAAAGAATTTAATTTATGGAGGAATGAAGGGGATGGGTGACACTTGTACGGGGATGGTTTTTAGGAATTAATTTATTAAACATTATTTTAAATGGGAATTTGGGAAGGTAAAGGGGTTCAAAACTCTATATAATGGAGGGAGGAGAAGGAGGAAAGATCTGTTTTGTTTGCGTAATGTTACGCTGCATAAATATATACTTGAATGACTTAGCTTGTGGGAGTTGGGATACCCATCTCGGTGAGGAGTGGTAGTTCAGCCTTGAAAGGTGAGCTGGGAGCTAGTTGGTTCTCTGGTTAGTGTGAGTGGGCCCTTTGCAGATCGGGGGGCTAAGGGGGAAGAAGAGTACCCCTAGTGTTGGTTGGGAGGAACTAGTGAAGTCTCATCAGTTAGAAAGCGGGAGTTGCATGAAGCGTGTGGGACAACTCAGAGTGGGCGAGCAGGCAATGACACACTTCTTTATTTTTGCATGGTAGATTGTAGTACGATTTATTCTTGGATATGCATGTTTAATTGGGTAAGTAAATTGATTGTCTCAGTGTTCTAGTAGATGACTGAATTTTTTCATAGTTGTTAGCTCGATGTTGGTCTTCCCATGGACTTCGATTCCCAGCATGACTTGACCACCCTTGGGTGTATTGATTTGTGAAGTTTTTGGTTGTTTTTCCCTTCGTCCCTAGCTCATCAGTCCTCGCCTGAGCATTCAGCCAGGAGCCTGATCTATGATTGTCGCTTTGGTGTTAATAGACCTATGGATCTCAACGCCCTACTTTTTTGTGTGTGGATGATGAGCGAAGGACGTTTCTGTCAGCCGTCTACCTCTGTTGTTGTGCTTTCCTGATTGGTTGACTTGCACCTTCTAGTAAGACCTTTGTGTATGGATTATCTTGCTTCCTTGTTTCTTTTTCTGCGCCTTGACTCATAGAATTCTTGCGATCCCTTCGATGATTTATCCCAATGGACCCTAACATTCTCTTACTATTGTCATCATTTTTATATTGGTATCCCAGAATGTAAAAAGGATTTAACTTCAATCTGCATTTTTATAATGGAATCCTGGAAATGTAAAATATTTAATTCCAGTCTGCATTTTTATATTGGTATCTTGGAATGTAAAAAGATTTAATTTCAAACTGTGTTTTTTTGTTGGCATCCTGAAAATGGAAAAACAATTTAATTTCTAAGTCTGCGTTATTATAGTTGGTACACTAGAATTGGATAAATGATTTGTGTTATTTCTCTGTCTTCTTTTTACATTTGGTACCCTGGTAAGAAATACAAAACGTTTTTGTTTTCTTGTATGCATTGGCATTGGCATCCTGACAGTGAAAAAGGGAAACCTCGGTTTATTCATCCCTCTCTGCATTGTTTTTTTTTTTTTTAACCCTGACATTTTCCCATCGTTTTACCCTTTAAATAATGACTACGGCATGAATGTCCTTTTGGGCATCCTTGACCACACTTTGGCCTAGAAATTGTGACTGATTTACTGTTAAAAACACCCACGAATTTGCTCTAATCCGCTGCCTGAGCTAGCTGCATGTACCCACGATTTTTTCCACTTAAAAACGAGACATGGTTACTGTTAAAAATGCCCTCGAATTTGCTCTAATCAACTGCCTGATCTAGATTCATTTACCCATGATTTTCACCACTTAAAAATGGGACTGAGTTACTATTAAAAATACCCTCGAATTTGCTCTAATCGACTGCCTGACCTAGCTGTATTTACCCGTGTTTTTTTCCCTTTGAAAGTTGACTGAATCGATGTTTTAAATGCTCACGATTTTTCTTTTAAATGAGACTGATATTTCTATTTTAAATTCCCATGATTTTTCTTTGAAATGAGACTGACATTGTTGTTTTAAATACCCACGATTTTTTCTTTTAAATGAGACTAAGATTGTTGTTTTAAATACCCACGATTTTTTCTTTTAAATGAGACTGAGAATGTTGTTTTAAATACCCACGATTTTTTCTTTTAAAATGAGACTGGGATGTTGTTTAAATGCCCATGAATTTTCTTTTAAAATAAGACCAAGATTGTTGTTTAACCTTCCACGATTTTGTAACATTATTTTCATAAGAAAAATCAGCCTAAACCCTTGTAATTAATACTTGTGGATTGGGAAAATATTTTTGAGTCTATAAAACATAGGGTGATATTCCCGACTATATTGTCTTAGCGAGGAAAGATTCAAAACTACTTGATTAAGATAATTCATATCTTTTTCTCAACATTTATTTGGTGACCATACTGGGGAGATCTTCCATATCTCTTTGGTTGATTGTATCCGTGATTATCATTGAAAATTTGTATTTCTTCTTTAGATTCTTTGATTGTTTTCTTTCCTTCATGAAAATACCTGCTACAAGGCAACCCAATATTGAGCTCGGTCTTAAAGACCAAACCAACATTGCTTTAACCGTATTCAATACCATCTTAGAAACCGCTAACACCTGGGCTGAGCTTGAAACCTCGTGGGTGGTAATTGAACAAGAAATAAGTGTCCAAGAATGCTAGGAAGCCAGACAAAGGCATCCTAGGAATCAACCATAGCTATAATTTTCCTAAAGTTTTGATCTTCTTTTCATGTCCTTAAACTCTCACATCTCTAGGAGAAGAAGAGGTTTACACTACTACATATTGGAAAAATTGCGACGACTACTTGCGACGAAAGTACTCTTTCATCGCAAAATTCAAGAGACAAAGTTCAATTTTTCAATTTTGATCTAAATATACCTTGTGTTCATCGCTCTATCAATGGACACATACTATTGTCAATTTTGCGACGATAGTCAAGATGGTGGAATACTGTCTCAATTTCGACAAACTTGTGTTTTCGTCGCCAGAGCGATGCTCACTTTTGACCGTTATAACATTCGTCGCAAGTGCAACGAATACACCGTTATAATTGTTCCCGTCTTTGGAAAAGTGACCTAATTATAGAAAATAAATAGGTAAAAAAAAAGAAATATTTAGGTCACATTCATCGCAATTGCGACGACGGTGACCTAAATTGACCTATAAATATTTGACAATTTAAAGATGTTGCGACAATATTACTATAACAATGACGGTTCTGAAAGGGTATTTTCGTGCGGAAGAATGTCGCAGAATATAGTTAGAGGTGGGGAAAAAGTAAAGCGGGTGAAAAGGGTGATGGTACATGTTATTTCCCTTGCCAAAAATGTTGCCTCATACGTCCCGTAAGAATTTTAATAGCAACAACTACAAAACATTGTAGGAAATATGGGCACATTGATGGCAGATCGAATGAATATCGTCCCATGGTAATTAGCTATATATTCATTATCTTTTTTTATTATGTTAATTAGCTATATATTCATTATCTTTTTTTATTTTGTCAATTTTATATAAAATTATATATATGTATATATATTGTTTGAATGTTTGTTATAGTATACACTAATTTTGCATGATTGTTTCTATTATAAAGTTAGAGTTTCCCTCTAACTTTCCGCAGAATATTGCACCAAGTATTAGTAGAAATGATGTTGTACAAGCTGAGGAATATCATGACCAAGAAAATGAGGATCTCATGGAAGAAGATGATGAGACAAATCAAGTTAATGATCCCATGGAAGAAGATGATGGGACACATCAAATGATCCAAGATTTGTTTTCGCAACCGGATGAGGATGTGGACAATGCTAGTATTTATGATGAACCTCTATTAGAAAAGGCAAATAAGCGACTTTATGAAGGATCAAGAGCAAATCTTCTCTCCGCTACATTGTTGCTAGTGAACTTAAAGGTTATGAATAATTTTTCGAACACTTGTATGACACAGATCCTAAGGTATGTAATATGTTTCATTTCATATTATACATAAATGTTGATTTTTTTCTATTTGTTTTTAGTGTTAATTAATGTGTAAAATAAGAATGCAATTTTTACGATTAATATTATTACATTAACTAGTTATTTGTTATGTTGTAGATTGTTAGGTGAATTTTTTTTCCCATCGTCAAATATTTTACCTCGCACATATCGAGGTTTCCATGCCATTATGAAAGACATTGGAATGGATTATCAAACTATAGATGCATGTCCTAATGAACATATTATATATTATGGGCAACATACTTTGAAAACAGAATGTCCACAAAGTCTTATCAGTAGATATCGAACCGATCAAGTAACAAAAAGGGTGCCTCGAAAGGTTCTTCGTCATATTCCCATAATTCCACGTTTGCAACGATTGTTCAGGTGTGAAAGAATAGCACAATTTATGGATTACCATGCACGTAACAAAAATGGAGATGGTGTTCTTCAAATGCCGATGGTTTTGCATTTAGGGAAATTGAGGAAAAATGGGCAAATTTCAAAGATGAACCTCGTAATGTTAGGCTTTCATTGGCATCTGATGGTGTTAATCCATTTGGAGAGCTTAGGTCTACTTACTCAGTGTGGAATATTTTTTTTATCAACAATAGCATTCCTCCTTGGATGTCAATAAAGAGGGAGCACATAATGTTGACAATGATTGTTCCAGGTATTTTTTTACATTAATTTTTTGAATGTAACATTTTCATTTGTTTCAATTTTTGCATAATATATTTTGTTTATTTATTTACTTATATATACTGCATGATATCATTCCTATAGTAATTATGTGTAATTTAAAACAATTAGGTAAGTAACAGGTTAAAGATATGAATGTATATATCGAGCCTCTTATCGAAGAGCTACTAAAGTTATGGGTTGGCATTACACTGTATGACATATGTAAACCAATCAAAGAGAAGAAATTTAAATTCCGTGGAATAATTTTATGGACAATTCATGATGCCCCTAGACTAACACATTTTTGTGGTATGTATCATTCTAATATTGCTCTTTAATACTATATAATTTTTTAATGTTATCATGGTGCATGTTTAATTTTTAAATAATCTCATCGTATAATTGACATTGATCCATTTGTTGCAGGT
>ML826510.1:0-17127 GCA_009831015.1 Picea engelmannii
GCATCCATGAAAGTGCATAATGTATTTCATGTGTCATTATTAAATAAATATGTGTCTGACCCTAACCACATAATTGATTGGATTATGATCCAAGTAGAACACGAAGGGGATTTCCAGGTGGAACCAGTATGCATCCTGGACCGAAAATTAAAAGTGCTCAGGAACAAATCCATAGGGATGATAAAGGTTCAATGGACCTGCTACAGTCCTAAATATGCAACGTAGGAGCACGAAGCAAACATGCAAGAGGAATACCCTCACATGTTTTTCAATTTTGAAGAAAACATAATATAAGAATGCAAGACTCCATTTTGAGTAGATGGAGCTCCAAAACCATATCTCAGAGTCCTATCCAACACACATTGGGGGCCCTGATAAAAAAATGGTACAACCCGATGGACTGAGAGCAGTGAAGGTGGTGCATTCCTTTCGCTAGAAGATTGAGAGGACCATGATATTTTGGTTGGAACTAATGTTGGAGTTGTAAAATTGCAGAATTTTATTTCTTTAAGAATTTTGATATATATATATATATATCGGCATAATATGCATTGAGGATGACATGCAAGTGTAGGGGACGGGGAATGCAACATCCTCTCTACAATGCCTAATTTAATTAATTTTTAATGTAGATATAATGTGTGGCTATGACCAAGCGATGTATATGTGAATTGTATTTCTAAGTTTTAATAATGAAATGTGATGCTAGCTACTAAGGGGACATGGAAATATATGGGGGTTGATTAATCCATGTGAGAGGGGAGGGTATAAGGGAATGTCTAAGAGAGAGGTCCAAGGGAGGATTACCCATGTCTATTAATTCAACCTACTTCCTAAAATTCCTATTGGTATATGAACCTTCTATTTTGTTGTTGAGTGTTACCAAAGCCAATTATTGAATGCATGTAAGAGAGTGGGTGTGAGAAGTCACATCCCATAGTTTTTGAAAGCACGAGGGATGAGTAAAATCATCTTGGGGAAGTGTGTAAGTCAAGAAAATAATCCAAAGAGAGGAAAATCTGCATGGGCAGTTACAATATTTTTAGACAATTAATGTTTGGCATGAACAACGAGCAAAGGAACAAGGAAGAAGAGTTTTGGAGCTAGAGAAACCATGGAGGGATAATTATAGAGTGTATTTGGACCAGAAGGATGAAGATACAAGTTGTCAGGATTTAAGAGTGAACTCCTGTGTGAGTTGCACTATAATAACAAGTGATTGTTGTTGGTTTCCTAATAGTTTTCATAGTAGTGAGATTCCTAGTTACCTGTGCCAGAGAGAACTTCATAAACAAATGGGATGCCTGATGGACTAAGATAAGTGAAGGGGTACATTCTTTAGGTTGGGAAGGTCGAGAGGAAGATATCTGGTGGGAAATCAAAATAGTTGTAGGTGAATACCATTGGGTTGTGGGAATTTATAAGCTATGAGTGGACATGAAAGACCTCCTTCTTTTTGTGTATTTCTATCCCTATATTAGAGGTGACTTGCTATTGAGATTTGGATCAACAAGGATATGGTTGGGTGGAACATCCATCCCAAGCAGTTGGTTGCACAACTATTTTTAAAAAATAAGTGTTTTATCTTGTTTTTGTGTTGCATTATATGTTTAATTGTTGTGTAATAACTTTGTATTTGAGAACAACTTATATGTTGTTGTATTTGAGTTTGTTGGCCACATTTTATGTCTATTTTAGAATATTGTATATGCCTCTAGTTCATGGTATCAGAAAATGGTTAAAATGGTATGCTTTCCTATAGCTGGTAAGATACATGATTAGTTAGAAGAAATTTTTAATTTTATGAGTATTTTTGCACATAATGGACCTTAGTTGGGTTGGGGAACGTTGCAATTCCCAAACAAAAATAGTTTCAAAATTACCTTCAGTATTGGAAGCCCTAATTTCTTAACTGTTTTTTTGCTTTCTCTTTCTATATTTCACAAGGATATTTTTTTTGAAGTAAATTTTTTTATAAGGTTTGTTTATTTATATATGGGCATTTCCTATCCATTGCAATGAAACCACTCATTGCATTGGATCCCAAATCATCTTGTCACTATCATTTTTTTTAATTCCTTCATGGTTTAACGTGTGCTCCATACATAGGAATAACATCAGTGCATATTTTTATGTCAACAACACTTCTTAATTTAAATTAGAAATATTATTTAAAAACAAACTTTTCATAGTCGATAGTGCACATTATACCTATATAAGCATTGAGACACATTTTATTACAAAAAGCACCATTGAGTTTAAAAATAAAATATTTTTTTTTTATATGGAAACTATCATGTCTTAAATTTGTTCACAAGCATAATAAAAAGTACTTAGGATTCAGGAAACAATGTTTTTCTTAATTCATAAAGCACTGACTAAATACAATTTTTTTTTAAACATTTTCAATTTCGCAATGACACTGCTATAATATACCAGTGTGAATAAATATGGTTGAAGTGTCGGTGCATATAAATATGGTGGATGCCCCGATGCGTATTAAGTTGTAACATCCTGCTCTTGCGCGCACTGAGAAAAAATATTCTTTAAGGACACTTGCTGGAAAGTGATCCAGATTATTATACTATTGGTCGTTTGATTATGATTATGAGACATTATGGATTGATGATATGTTATTTTTTTGTATTCACATAGATAGGTGCTATTTGACTGGGTTCTCCTAAATGTGTAGGACTTTGGACATTGAGGATGTAGAGGCATCGATGAAACCCCTTGGACTCTGGATCGAGTCAGGGAGTGGACTGTTTGGTTTGAATGTTGTTGATGTGACATGGTACATATGATTAGATGTTATGATGATTTATTATTATTGCTGACATAATTCATTGATGGATGCAGGCTGACAATAACTTACTGACCAGACTCACATGTGGAGTAGAGGGGTCACACACGAAAACCAAAGACTTTGAGGGAGAGGTGTGGGAGCAACCCTGCCAAATCCTACTAGCACTCCCGCTATGGCTCGAACTATAGGTTAATGATTACCTAGTTAGAGAATACACACGATGTCGTGAGAGAAGACTGTGACAGTCGCTCACGATGTTTCTAAGGGGCACGCAATAAAACATGGGCCTTATTCCTTAGAGACCCTTAGTCTCCCACAAGATCACCTAGTAGAGTATTGACTCAAGGGGATTTTGATGTCTACCAAGTCAGTCAAGAGGCGAGTGGCACCCTTGGAGCACGTAGTACGTCCTAAAGGGAACATCGCACAAGGAAATCAGAAAGAGGTGAGTGGCATCCTTGGAGCACGTAGTGCATCCTAAAGGGCACATCGTGCAAGAAAAATAGAAATAGGTGAGTGGAACCCTTGGAGCACCTAGTGCGTCCTGAAGGGCACATCATGATTTTAACTAGTTTAGTGAATAAACCTAGTCGACCTTAAAATGAATGAGGTGATAAGTAAGAATTAAAAACATTTTTCCCTAATAAAAATGTCGCCCAACCTAGAGAAATTAAAACCTAGGTCTAAGTAGAACACGTGGTCAAAATAATAATAATAATAATAATAAAACATTTAATGAGAAGGGGGGTAAGAAATTTAAATTTATTTATTAAAGTCAAATTATCATGGAGGATTAAAATTTTAAAAAGGGAAATGGTTTCTTTTATCTATTTTGCTAATTTAATTTTAGTTAAAAAGAAAAGAGAGTAAATGGTTGTTTCATCTACACTTGCTAAATTTAATTTTTAATTAAAGAAGAAAAAGGATAAATTGTTGTTTTATCTACACTTGCTAAATTGATTTTTAGTTAAAAAGTAAAAATAGGGAAACTTAAAAGAAATAAGAAACTTAAAGAAAAAGGGGGAAACCTAAAGAAAAGGGGAAACATAAAGAAAAAGTTGAATGTCTAACTTAGTAAGGAATATTGCCTTGGGAACTTGCTATTTATGAACTCAACTAGGAATTGAGTAAGGCGTAAGTCATTTAATATTTTTAATGGAATATTGGGACACCTAGGAGCGTTTTTAGGAATGCTTTTAGGTGGGTAAGGGAAATAGGAATAATGAATTAATTAATAAAATTGATTTTCTGGTACAAGTAGGGGATGGATGACATGTGTATGGGGGAGGTTTTTCCTAATTAATTAAATGAAAAAGGAATTTAATGGGAATTTTGGAAACTAATTACTTGAAAACTCTATAAAAAGGATGGAGGAGGAGGATTATGGATCTCATTTTTATGCGTAACATCAGGCTGCTAAATTTTTGTCTTGACTGAACTTCTCTTATGGGAGTTGGGATACCCATCTTGGGTAACGAGTGGTATCTCAACCTTGCAAGGCAATTTGGGTGCTAGCAGTTCTCTGGTATTGTGTGTGTGGCCCCTTTGCGGCTCAAGGGGCTCAGGGGGAAGAAGAGTACCCCTAGCGTTGGCTTGGAGGTACCAGTGAGGTCACATCAATTGGAAAGCGGGACTTGGACGGAGCACGCGGGACAATGACTTGGAGCTTTTGCGTTGGGCTAAGGAATGCCTGTTAAATTTTTAACTTGCAAATAAAATTTAATTTATGCATGTTGTTTTCCTATGGTCGGTTGAGGATTTCATTGTCTTGAGATTTCTTGCACCTGCTTTCCTATGTTATTTGTAATCCCCTTGCTTGTTGTATTCTGAATTGATTTCCCTTGGTGAACCTGACTTATAATTTCAATGACTTCTCGGTGTGGATTTTATTAATTATTATGAAGAGATTGTGTTTTAATCTTCCATCCCTTATCCCTTAGTCAGCAGTCTATGTCTAAGCAGTCGATCAAGAGCTGAATCGACGGTCATCACTTTGATGTTTAAAGACCTATAGATTTAAATGACCTGCTTTTATGTGCATGGATGATGAGTGAAGGATAAATGTTTCCCAACTGTCTATCCCTTACTTATCTCCGCGTTTGATTGATTCTTGGATGAATGTTTAGTCTTGTGCCTTCTTGTGAACGAGTACCTTTTCATTTCGATTTCTTAAACTCTAAAAACATTTGTGTTTCCTTGAAATATTATCCCTGCATTTCTTTGATTGATTACCTATGCATTTCCTTGAAGGATCAACTCTGCGTTTTCCTTTTTTGGGGGTAAAATATCAACGTTGAATGGTAAACCCTCTACGTTTATTTTAATGATGATCCCCTGCTTTTTGGAAGGGGTAAATATCTGCATTTTAATGATTGTGTTACATTGAATTTGTTATCCATGATTGTCATTGTAGTGATTTTATTATCCATGATTATGTTACAATGATTTGTTATCCAGTATTGTTAATACAACGATTTGTTATCCATGGTTGGGTTACCACGATTTTTTTATCCATGATTCTGATTACAACGAATTTGTTATCTATGTTGCTATTACAATGATTTTTCTTGGCGATAACATAACAATATTTATTGTATTACCCAACACCTCGATTGGTATAATATCAACATTTTTTTTATGCTATGTCTGTGTTCCCTGGTAAGTTATCTGCATTTTTCTTTAAACAATATATCACTGTGAATTTACCCTTATCACTATAGTATCACTATGAATTTGATACCTACGATATCACTTTACTCAACGATTTCATGGCAGATTACACAACAATACATTTACCCATGAATTTCATTGTTGATACCTGAGTTTCAATGAACCCCTCTACATTTTTGCCCATTTATTTCCCCCAATGAATAACGTTTTAACCTTTGCTAACAATGTTTTGAATATTTATTGAGGACTACGTTTTAACCTTTGTTGACAACGATTTGAATATTTATTGAGGACTACGTTTTAACCTTTGTTGACTATGATTTGAATATTTATTGAGGATTGCATTTTATATGGAATGTGTGACTACATTTTTTTCCTTTGTTGACAGTGATTTGAATATTTATTGAGGACTTTGTTTTAACCTTTGTTGACTGCAATTTGAATATTTATTGAGGACTAGGTTTTATATGGAATGTGTGACTGCGTTTTTAACCTTTGTTGACAGTGATTTGAATATTTATTGAGGATTGTGTTTTAACCTTTGTTGACTACGATTTGAATATTTATTGAGGATTGTGTTTTATATGGAATGTGTGACTGTGTTTTTAACCTTTGTTGACAACAAATTGAATGATAATGGTATGTGTAATTGTTGCGTATAGATGGTTGAGCATGCGTGTGAATTCAATATATTTGACAACAATTTTATGTACATTTGTATGGCAACGATATGTCCATAGATTTATCAAAAGTATTACCATTAGATTTATAAACAGAACTTAATAGACATCGATGTTAGTTAGGTGATTATTATTACAGTGATAATTATTACAGTGATTATGACAATGATTTTTATGACAACGATTTGAGTATTTATTGACAATGATTTTATATGTAATGGTGACTTCAAATTGATTGTTTACTGACAATGAATTTATATGCAATGTGTGGCTGCGATTGGAATATTTATTGACAACGATTTTATATGTAATGGTGACTGCGAATTGAATTTTTATTGACAACAATTTTATATGTAATGTGTGGCTGCGATTTTGTTGGCACAGAGGCAGACCCGAGGTTCACTCCAAGAGTGCACCAACAAGCCCTAGCTATTGGCCCTTTCGGAAACACCTACGAAGCAGATGCAGTCTCACCCGAAGCAGCCAAGAGGGGGGTTGCAGGACAAAGTTGTCTACAACCAATGGAATATCAAGTGGAACTAATACAACAATAACGTAGCATTCATGTGTCACTCATCAGCTAGATATACTCTGGGCAACTATAGATCTGATCTAACGCAATAATGCAAATGAAAACATAATAATGATAGGAATCCAGGCATCAATCACACATACAACACAAAATGTATGTGGTTCACCCTCTCTCTAGGGATACATCCACAGAACTGGGCTTATGATATATTAAGATAAATATTACAGTTCTGATCTGCGCTCTGGCTAACAAATCTTCTCTCTTCTTCTCTCCCCTTCCTATGCACCCAGTTGCAGGATCTGATCTTCACACCCAACTGAAGATCTTAAAATACTAGAAGGCTCTAACTCTCATCACCTCTCTCTCTCACCATACAATAATCTCTCAATCAACCACAATCAATAGCAATACCCAGTGTTACTACCTTCTCGACCTAGGTCCTCTCGACCTCTATTTATACATTATAGTCCCTCACCGACAGCCTTAGGCCAAAACCTAGGTGTCAAAACCCTAATTACCCAAAAATCTAGGTGTCTAAAACCCTAGGTCAACTTGACCTGTGTTTTCTAGGCTTCACCAGCCTGTCTTTCCTTCCTCGTCACACTATGATCCAAAGCATCCAATGGTGGATTTCTCTTCTTGCTGAGTTGTCTATGATTCTTTTCTCTTGCTAACTTGTCATCCCTGATCTCCTCATTCAACGACTTGCTTTTCTATACTTCTCTCCATCTTTTCTGCTCTTTTGCTTACTTTGACCTAGTGACAGTCACTGCGTTTCTCGCCCAGTTCTCATTTTACATTTTCTTCCTTGATCTTTGCTTCCTTCCATAACCAAAGGCCAATAGGCCCCCAACACTCACCTGTGACTCGTCCCGAGGCACTTTAGTTCTGATCTTTCCATGTCACTTCGACTTTGGATAGTGGAGTGCATCGTTTTCTTTCTGCTCCATGTCTCCTTCCCATCCTTGTGCAGACTGTCTTTTCTGTGTCTGGTACCCAGTTTCAACTGCAACTGGTACCTAGACACTTTTCTTCCTTGCTTTTACTGAGAGCTGTGAGGCAACTGGTTGTCATAGTACAACTTCATCTGATTCCCATTTACTAATCCCTCTCTCCATTCTCCCTTCAATGTCTTCAGTTGCGCAACTCCTCCTTTTGTAACATAGGAGATCTCATATGGTCCAAGCTAATGCATTCTGAACTTCCCTGGATGTCTTATAAATTTACGGTCATACACCAGTACTAAATCACCTTGCTTAAATTCCTTCTTCTTGATGTGTCTGTCATGATAGGCCTTCTCTCTTTCCTTTTGTACCTGCTAATGGAATCTTTCCATAAATCTGTCTTCTTCTAGTTCAACTAGCTGGGCAAGCCTCTCTCAAACAACGCCAGTATCATCCATGTTTGTAAATGCAACAATTCTTAAGCTCAATACCAAGTACTCCATCGGGACAATAGCTTCAAGACCATAAACCATATTTAAGGGGGTCTGCATTGTTAATTTATTGCAAGCGGTTATATAATCCCAGAGTACTGCTGGTACTCTTAAATCCCAGTCATCCCTGTTCACACTGTAAATCTTTGTTAATGTTGTCTCCAAGATTTTGTTGAATGCTTCAACCGTTCTGTTTTCTTGTGGATGGTAAGGTGTACTCTTCTGATGGTGGACTGCAAATTCTTCATTTAGGTCTTCAACTGTCTTGTTGATGAAATGAGTGCCTTGATCACTCATAAGGGTCATAGGGCATCCAAAACTGGTTATTATGTCATCAAATATAAAACACACGGTTGTAGTTGCACTACAATCCTTGACTTCTCTTGCTTCGTCCCATCTAGTCAAGTATTATGTCACAGTGATAATATACCTTGCTCCTGTGCACTTCCCTAGTGGGTTTAGAGGTCCCACGAAGTCAATGGCCCATTTTGCAAATGCTTGTAGGGTCATCCGCGGTGCTAGTGGAATTTTGTCTCTTCTAGATTGTTTTCCAACTCTATGGCATACATCATAGGCTCTGGTATACTCTTTAACATCTTTGTGTAAAGTAGGCCACCAAAGGCCAGCTCGCAAAACCTTCTACGCAGTTTCTTTTCCTACGTAATGTACTCCAGCGATGCCTTCATGAGCTTATGCGAGGATCAATGGGCACTCTGCCTCCATCACACATCTTCTTAGTATCTCATCAGGTCCAATCTTATATAGATGACCAACTATCAGTGAAAACTCTACAACGCACACCACTAGCTGTTTCTTCTGGGAAATTGTATACTTACATGGAGCCATTCCTATTGATAGGAATTGGACTATGTCTATGAAGTGGTCATCCATCTTCCTAATGGAGAGCATATGTGCATTTGGTAGTGTATCCTCCAGACTGGTGGGTTCTTCGCCATGTTCCAACCTCGACAGGTGGTCAGTTCCATTGTTCATTCTTCTTGGCTTAACTATGATCTCAAAATCATATTCTTGAAATAGGAGAAGCCATCTGCATATTCTCCCCCCCAAAACTGGCTTGTTGACCAGGTACTTTAGCGCAGATTGATCAATAAACATTTTAAAGTGTCCTCCTAGTAAGTAATGGCGGAATTTTTGCAGCACGTACACCATTTCTAATCCTTCTCTCTTTGTAGTAGTGTAATTGATTTCAGCTATAGATAAATTTCGGCTGGCAAATGATAATGGATGATCAATGTCCCCTTCTCCAGGTTGTTCTATTACTACTCCTAATGCAATGGAATATGCATCAACATGCACATGAAATTCCTTGCTCCAATCTAGAAAGACCAGAATAGGATTAGTCACCATCTTTTGTTTCAGTGTGTCTAAGCTCTGTTGGCATTCTTCTGTCCAACCAAACTGACAATATTTCTTTAATAACTTCTCCATTGGTGTAGTAATCTGAGCATATCCTTTGATAAATTTACTGTAATAGCCAGTATGTCCTAGCGCAGTGCGCAATTGTTTGACTGAGGTAGGAGGTGGCAAATCAACTATAATTGCAATTTTGGATGGGTCCACCAATAATCTTTGCTTGCATACAATATGAACTAATAATACTCTAAATGGTGAGAAGAAGATTCCCTTCTTCAAATTCAAAGCAATTTGACATTGCCTGCATTTATCCAACATTAGCATTAGACATTCAACATGATTTTTCAGCAAACTAAAAACAGTCTAGTCATCAAAATAGGCTTCTAAAAACTTATGCAAAAATTCTTTGAATGCTTCTACCACCACCCTAGAAAATATGGTTGGGGCATTCTTCAATCCAAATGGCATCACTATGTATTGGTAGGATCCCCATTTTGTGGAAAATGTGGTTTTGTGGTGATCCTCCTTGGCAATTCGGATCTGATGGCATCCTGAAAACCCGTCTGTAAAAGAATATACGTCCCGGCCTCTCACATTATCTAATACTTCGTCTGTGAATGGTGTAGGGAAGGGTCATGCAAATAGGCATCGTTCATCTTTCTGAGGTCCACACATATTCTGATCTTGCCTGTCTTCTTGTCTTGTACTACCATAGGGTTGATCCACTCTGACTCTTCGACAGGTTCAATAATCCCCGCTTCCAGCATTCTGTCGAGCTCAATCTTCACTTTTTACTTATATTTCGGGTTCAACCTATAGGGTGTTTGCTTGACTGGCTTCACATCTGGTTTCAAAGGTATTCTCATCTCTCCCATAGGTCCTTTGATACCCTTCATATCAGTGAAATTGATCGGAAACAAGTCATGATACTTTTGCAGTAATTCTATAATTTTGTCAATGGTAGCAACATCCTAGTAATCTCTGACATTGGCAAGCTTCAGTGTCTCCTCTATCCCAATATTAACTTTCTTTATCTTGATCAGTTGTCCAATCAATGGCAGTTCAACTCCTGGTCCTTCCACATTCATGTGGCCTTCTGTCTCAGCAATGTTTACCTTCCTCAGATCATCATATTCGTCGGAATTAATGTTGCAACATCCTTGTAATTTCTGGAATGGTCTAGTCCATTTGTCCTCTTCTTGCTCCAAAAGGAGGTTGGATGAATCCTTAAATACTTTCTGCCTCACAATATTTAATTCTTGATCTACTGAGGGAAATTCACTTTCAAACAAAAAGGTGGTTACAAAATTCTGAAGCATACCTTCCCAATCTGCAGTGATAAGGCGTAGCTCTTCTTGAAGGTACCAGTTAATAGGGGTCATGTCTAGTGTGTTAATGAATCTGTGTACCCATTGTTCTCAAGGAATGTCACCCCAGGCCTCTTCACAGCTTCGTACATGGTCCTTTGGGCAACTTCGACCAGTGTACCTCATTTCGCAGCTTCCTACTTGTGCTAAAAACTGCGTTGTCATCAAGGTTTGACATTGTGTCAAGTCCGTGATATTTCTTTTATGTGTCCCCCACCATCTTTTTGGTGTAGCTTTCAGAGCCTTGTCCATATCCAACAACCTCTATTGTGCTGGTACAATTGTTTCAAAGTCCACCAAGAAGGATTCTAAAGGATTCAAACCATCAAAGGTAGGTAAGTTACTTGTTGTTGTACCAATCCAATGAACTTCTCTGGTTAGTCGAGCACATATCCTTGTGGATACTTCATACATCTGGTTCTGCCAATTCTCCAACACTTCTTCTGAATCTGATGAACACGCACTGTCACTTCACCAACTTAGATTCTCATCGGCAGTAAGGTTGATATAATCATGTTGTCTGGCTATTAATTTATAGATGTTTTCCATCTCATATGCGTAGTCTTCTTCTCTGATGGGCTCTGTATACCATAGAACTTCATTTGGATATAAGGGTACAATGACCCTAAGGCCATCTCCTTCAAATGTCATGCATCTTTTCTTTAAATCGACCACAGTAGAATTGTTGAAGGCCCAATCAATTCCTAGTAATGCCGGGTAAGGGAAGCTATCATCAACAATTTCGATTACCTCAAAGTCTGCAAAGGTTCTAACTTCGTCGTCCAAATGGGCTAACAGCTTCCTGATTATCCATGCAAAGCCTGATAGGAGAATATATCAACTTGGGTTTTCCCATCAGTGCCCAAGTTTGCTTCGTCATGGCGTTGACCTCCGACCCTAAGTCGAGGACCACATAGTCTATATTATACTCTCCTATTTGAGCATTCAAATGTAATTCTTTATTTGTTCTTCTCTTCTTACCAATATAGTGTACTTCCCTGTTCAACAAGGGATCTACCTTTCCTAGCTCATACTACCTGATTAGGTTCTATAACTCTTGTACATCTTTCTCATCCTAATTTAATTTAAGACAAGTGTACAAAAAATCGATGAGTGTACTTTCCTCTTTTCCTTCTTTATGTGCAGCATATTAATCAAATGCCTAAGGCATTCTGTACTCTTTTACTTCTGGTTGTGTTCTAGATGAGGATCCTTGGTTCCTCTTGAACTCCTATCTTGCTTCCTCAAATATTCGTGTTTCTTTCTTTGCATCAAAAGCCTGAGTCTTCTCCTCATATTTCCTGATACCTGACTCTTATGCGATCTTTCTTTGGGTTGTTCTATCCTCTCCTGTAGCAGCACCTCCTTGAGTAATGATAGTGACTCTAGGTTCAGTTCCATGAGGTTCATCATATATGAGTTGTACTTGTGGGTTCTACTGGGGTCCTCGTATTTCCTGAAGCTTAGCCAGTAGATCAGGGCATTCTTCTATGACATGCTTGAAAGAGTTACAATAACTACATGTTGTGCAAGGATTATGACAATCCCTCGCTAAGTTTCTTGGCTACACGTAGTTATAACAGATTATTTGTCCTTGGCCTCGACCCATACCTCCTCCTCATCCTCGTCCTCTGTATCCACTGCAAGGAGTGAAGTTTCCTCTCCCTGGAGAGTTGTACTGCAGAGTATTTTCGTCTTGTTGTACCTCACCTTGAATCTTGTATATGTCTCTCAACCTCTCATGCATGAGATCGTAATATCTACAATATCGTTCATCGTGCCCTACTGATTTACAGAATGTGAAGTACAAGTTTCTGGGTGTCTGAACATACTTCTGCATGTAATATCACTCACCTGGGTGATGTCTATTTCTACACACATCACACCGGGGTAGGTTAACTTGATTCAAGGGGCTCGACGCTCCTGAGGCCAAATACTCATGAAATAAGGGACAATGTTCCTTATCATGACCTTCTGATCTGCATCTCACACACCAAACATCTTCCCTTTTGTCTTTTCCCTTATATTTATTCATATCCTCGACCCGTAAAGACAAACTAGTTAGCTGACTCAAGATCTGGCTCATGCATGAGCTCAATTCTCCCATAGGTTTTTATTCAAGCTTCATGGTGATTTCCAAAGCTTTTGCCTGCAAAGCAATCTTCTACTACATCAGAGGGACTCTAATGTGTGGTAAAAACACAGAGATAAACCATTATTTGTTCTGTTCATCGGGGATTTGAAAAGTTAATTGACCTGTTAGGGTCTTGAACCTCTGGTCGAATTCCCAAACATGTTTTGCTAACTTTTGTTTGATCTCTTTTATCTCTGTAATACATTGTGGCTCCAATTTAGGTTTCTTAAACTCTACAATCAGTGCATTCTTGATCTTGTTCAGTGGATTAGGCTGTGCCAGTCCTTGGACAAGTTTCATGTACCAACTCAGTGCACGGTCCCTTAGCATAGTGTTGAACTGGGTTCTCTTGATGGCTTTGTCGGTGATACTTTTAATATTGCATACGGCTTCACACATAAACCAATGATGATCTAGATCTTGATATCCATCTCCTCTAAAGATAGGGAGCCTCATTTCATCTACCATAGAGCTCACTAGGCTTCTTGTCTGAGTGTATGCTAAGCTACCAGTAACAGTGCTCTAAGGACTCTGGTGGTTCTGACTATTCTAATTGCTAAGTAATGTTGAGACAATAGGAATATTAATGTTACTTACTTTAGTAGTCCGTGCAGTTCTTGAGGTTTCTGGCTCTCTTTGGTAAAGTTCTTCAACTTCCCCTTCTTTTTTTCTGGTGAGCTCTGAATGTTTTTTGTCGGTTAGATCTACCTCTTCTCCACTGTAGAAGCCCTCTTCTTCATAGTTTTGCTTAAACAAGTTCTCAAGGTGAACCCCTCAGAATACTTTCCCACTACGCATATGTCCTACATCTATGTCATTGTCGCTGTCCGAGATCTTAAACATTAGTCTTTTCAGGTCTGACGAATCTACTGTATCTTCAAGATGTGGTTTTCATGCAAGAGCATCTTGATTCTCAGCTTCAGAAAGTGAAATAATTTTCCTCTGGGTCCTTTGAAAAAGTATCTCTCGGCTTGGCTATATGATTATGTTCTGTCAACAACAAACTCGATGATATACCCTCCAATGGTACTATCAAACCAATGATCTACTGCTCTGGATACAACGTTGTCAACTCTCTTAACCTTCTGGATCAGTGCTGGCGTCCAAACCACAGGAGGTCTAGATATAATCTCGATCTGGGTATTGGCTAACCTAACCAACCATTCAAACAACTCCTGGTGGATTCCCCCAAAGAAGACCTCGTGAATGTCAATGAAGATGTATCTTTGTAGCCAATCATCAGTACTAATTTTAGGGTTCTTGTTCTGGGCTTTAGTGAAGTCCCTCTCTTGATCC
Source organism: Picea engelmannii (assembly GCA_009831015.1). Classification (NCBI taxonomy): domain Eukaryota; kingdom Viridiplantae; phylum Streptophyta; class Pinopsida; order Pinales; family Pinaceae; genus Picea; species Picea engelmannii. Next base: position 14,295 of record ML826510.1, read on the forward strand.
TCTATCTGCTTTTGAATCTCGATATTTGATGGGAACCACGTTGACATTCCCTTAAAAAGATTCCAGTCCCGACAATAGAACCATTTGTTGGCACAGGGGAAAACCTGAGGTTCACTCTAAGAGCGCACCAATAAGCCCTAGCTACTGGCCCTTTCGAAAACACCTGTGAAGCAGATGCAGTCTCACCCGATGCAACTAAGAGGGGGGTTATAGGAAAAAGATGTCTACAACCAGGGGAATATCAAGTGGAACTAATACAACAATAATGTAGCATTCATGTGTCACTCATCAACTAGATATACTCTATGCAACTATAGATCTGGTCTAACACAATAATGCAAATGACACCATAATAATGATAGGAATCCAGGCATCAATCACACATACAACACAAAATGTATGTGGTTCATCCTCTCTCTAGGGATACGTCCACAGAACTGGGCTTATGATATATTAAGATAAAGCTTACAGTTCTGATCTGCACTCTGGCCAGCAAATCCTCTCTCTTCTTCTCTCCCCTTCCTGCACACCCAACTACAGGATCTGATCTTCGCACCCAGTTGAAGATCTTACAATACTAAAAGGCTCTCACTCTCAACACTTCTCTCTCTCACCGTACAATAATCTCACAATAAACCACAATAAATAGCAATGCCCAATGTTACTACGTTCTCGACCTAGGTCCTCTCAACCTCTATTTATACATTACAGTCCCTCACCGACAGCCTTAGGCCAAAACCTAGGTGTCAAAACCCTAATTACCCAAAACCCTAGGTGTCTAAAACCCTAGGTCAACTTGACCCGTGTTTTCTGGGATTCGTCAGCCTGTCTTTCCTTCCTCGTCGTGCGATGCTCCAAAGCATCCAATGGTGGCTTTCTCTGCTTGCTGAGTTGTCTACGATTCTTTTCTCATGTTGATCTGTCATCCCTGATCTCCTCATTCAACGACTTGTTTTTCAGTACTTCGTTCCATCTTTTCTACTCTTTTGCTTACCTCGACCTAGTGACAGTCACTGTGTTTCTTGCACAGTTCTCATTTTACCTTTTCTTCATTGATCTTCGCTTCCTTCCATAACAAAGGGCCAACATATTTGAATATTTATGGACAACGATTTTATATGTAATGTGTGACTGCGGTTTGAATATTTATTGACAACGAATTTATATGTAATGTGTGGCTGCGATTGAATAATTATGGAAAACGATTTTATATATTAAATGACATCAATATCATATATTAATTCTTATATATAATATATTTAATAGACTGCAATATAATCTACACAACCTTTATTAATAGATAGCAATACCTAATAGACAACGATATCAATGCTAGATGGCTATCTATTAATAGACAGATATTTTATAGTTAGACTGTGTTACCATTGTTAGACATAGATCTATTGATAGAAAAAAATGTGGATTGTTGACAACAAAATTTTACAGACAATGATATTAAGGTTAGATAGCGCTTTCTTTGTAGATACCAAAAGGGATTAATCCATATATGGATAATCACGTCCTTTAATTGATGTATGTTTTCCTTCGATTTTGTTGCGCCAAGAATTTAACGTGATGTATGATTGTACAGTAGTCAACTCTCCTGACTTGTTGCTTGGGTGCATGGGTATAGTCTTCGCATATTTTGACAGATAATTCAGTCTCCTAGCGCATTGGATTTATCCTTGGGCTATGGTCTAGATATGTTATGTTGCGCCTCGGTTACAGTCTCGCCTATCACCTTGTGATGGCATGATTCCTGATGAGGGGATCATTGCGCGCCTTGATGGATAGATGCGATGATAACTTGTTCGGAGTCTTGTGCTTCCCGACGTGGGCGTGGTGTTCGTTGTAATTGATTTTGGCACATGGTTTTGTAGCACTTGAATGTGTTTGGTTTTGCACGCCGTAGAAGTTTCTAGTTACTGGTCGTTGAAGCCATTGTGTCGGGTGGTTGATAATTTTCTTTTAGCTTGTAGGCATTGTCTTGATTGTGTCAGGAGGGTAGTCATTTTTATCTGTTTATTGATTATCACATGTTTCATCCAGTTTCCTTGTGTGCTAGTGTCTGAGTCAGTGTTTTTTGTTGCCTAATATGCGCATGTTGTGTTCGTCGTCAAGTTGCGTTGATTAATTCTTGTCATTGTTTCCTTCCTTCTTTAAAAAAAACAAAAATTGATTTTGCGTTGAGTCGCATGTAGTTGTAACAACGGGCTCGTTACGTATGGTATTAGAGCTGGTTCAACCCTGTGACTGTGGATCACCATGTTTTCCACTGCAGTAAACCCTTGAGTAATAACCTAGCTCTAATTAAAACTTTAATATGTCCATGAAGTGATCTCAATTAGAGGACTCCATAGAGATTCATAGCATGGTGTCATGGAAGGAGGTGTGACGCCTCCAGAAGTGCCCGCACCCTCAGAGTCTTACCCCCAAGGGGGAAGAATGAGCCCTTGGGCTGGATTCAATTTTTGTAATGGATGATGATGGCTTGACAAGGTCCTTTAAGGGAATGTCAAAGTCCTTGATCCACTATCTGTACTGAGATGAAGCCAGGGTGCCTATACCCCTGAGGGTCCACATCGTGCCCCAACCAGTACTGTTAGCTTTCACTAAGAACTCGAGAGGGATAAGTTCTCAATTCCACTAGTGTCACGGATGGCTCAGCTGTCGAGGCATGGTTGGAGAATATGGAAATGTTCTTTGCACTATGCGACTATACCTTCAACGTGAATTTTTTCCTGACGGTCTTTCAACTGAAGGGGAGTGCTCTTCTATGATGGAAGACACTCCTGCCGCAATTAAACATGGTCGTCGAAGACGTGTCATGGGA